>QVOA01003866.1:0-76511 GCA_014825685.1 Pseudomyrmex cubaensis | reverse complement strand
TTATTCGACGTACGTACTTCTGTATAATTCGACGTCGAGAATTTTATCTTGAAAGGAAATGAATATGAGAAACTTAATGATTTATTCTTCATAAGTACAATATGTTTCTTTGTACATTAATTACTTTATTTGTCACACAAATACGAATATCATCGTATTACTATTTAAATATGTATATATATTATTATTTGAATATTTTGGATCCTTGAACATACACGAAGAACCAATTATGAAAAAGTGAATGTGCGCGAGTTAGAGCGAAATACCGAGAATGTTTTCAATCGCGAAGAGTTATTAAAGCAAGGTCGTTGTGAGATACGCTTCAAGAGTGAATGCTATTTATAGTCGACTATAGAGCCTTGCGTTGTCCAGCACTGTGTCACTCTCGCTCCTAATGTGGCGTTTCAAACAGGAAACTTAATTTCATTTTTGATGCAATAATTCTCAATACAAATATTTTCTTTTCTAGCTCTGTCGACTTACTATTGGGAAAAGGATCCCACTTATCAAGAAAAATTAAAGGAAATTGCTCATCAAAAACTACCCGTTTACCTTGATAAGTTGGAAGCTCAAGTCAAGAACAACAATGGCCATTTCGTTCGTGGCAAGGTAACAAGTTTTTATTATTATACAATGCAAAAGAATAATATTTTTTATTGACATTTTGGAGTTGTATCTTTTTTTTTATTATCTTGAAAACTTATTGTTTTGTTCTTTAGTTGTCGTGGGCTGATCTGCTGTGGGCTGCGACTGTGGACTATTTGGATTCTATACTAAAAGACGATGTAAACAAGACTCACCCGGAATTGAAGAAATTGGTGGAAAAAGTTCGCGCTCTACCTAAAATTAAAGCTTATCTCAATAAGCGACCCAAGACTTCGTTGTAAAAGTGCACAATATTTCTTTTCGTACCTTTAAAAGTTTGAAACACAATTTTAAAGTAATTGTGAAATTCTATATTTTGCTATGTAGCGTTGTACTTTGTTTATTCTCAATTTGTTACTTTCATTAATACATATAAATGAAAAAAAGTATTAATATAAAATAATTCAATAAAAATACTGATCGTTGAAAGTTTATTTTATTTCTTAACTCCTCTATAAAATTTTGAAATAAGATATTTTTTACTACACTTAATCTGCAAAATCAACAAAAACTTTACTAACTGTTATACCGTCTTTTCAACTACTTTTTAAGATTTTTGAGTTATTTGATGAAGCAGCTATTAATAACGTCCGAAAATTTAAATATTGGATTTTGCAATCCCGAGTATATCGAAACGAGCGATATTTCGACTTTTGACATATTCGAGTAATCGACGCGCGTACAGAGCGTGCGCACAGAATAAAATCAATTAGGAAAATAGCATTTCTATTCCTTGAGGTGGTTCGTGTAGTTCACGTGTATGCAAACATGGACAATCGGGGTGCTTAAAAAATAAAAACACGTTTACGGTCGAGCTTTCTCTTGATACATCGAACAAATATAACAAATATATGCATAGTAAGACTGGGAATACACAGAAAACTTAAACAATTGGATGAACCACAGGCGAGCTTTGAAGAGACTATCCCAGACGTTCTTTATGTTGCTCGTCTATGATTGGATAATTCATCTACTGCTTATGCATATGTAGTATAAACTATCTCAACTAATTAAGCACCTAGCAAAGTCGTCATAGTACTTTATAGAGCATAACATAAAACTATGCTGTAGTTCTGTATAAGCCTATCATGTTGTCGATTTGGCTGAATTGACTAACGATTGATCAATTCCGAGTGCGACTCGCTTTTGCGTCTTGTACAGATACCCCTTTATCGTTTAAGTTTTTGTGTTTCCTACTTTATCTACATTACGTATAATTTACTTATAGTTCTTGAATACATAGTGTAGATGACGCTGTAGCCGTTACAACACCAACCCAAGGTCGTTCTGTTTATTCACTGCCAGTACTAAAAATCTATACTTCGCGTCGCATGTGCTATAGATTTAAGTACTGGCAGTAAATATCGGAAAGCAGCCCTTAGTCTTGAGAAAGAAGTTCTCGTACGCGCGTGTATATACGGATCTAACACTTGTCAAATGTTTCTTTCATGTCTCGTCAGGTGATAGTTCGAAATTGTGCAAGAAGTGCATATATATTGTGTAATGCTACATGTATGTGACGAATCACGTGGTTATTAATGCACGTGGTCAGCAGAATGGCTCTCGATCAAAATGTTACGGTTGAAAAACCGGTACATATAATCGATGTCAAATGACAGCGGCGGTGTCTAATTCAAATCAAAGAGAAAGTTGAAACGCAAAGACTGGAAAAGTGAATAGGTATCTACGCAATATCTGGCTACCAGTCATCAATACGTTATCCACGTGTGAAAAGGTTGCGTATATGTTTTGCGAATTTACGATTGATGCACCACGTGCTTGGGCAGTTATGCAAATTCATGTAAATTAATTTATATGTAGTTTATGTAAATTATAGCGGTCGAATAATCGGCAGTTATCGTGTTTGTCACGTGATCGACTTCTATTGTTTTATATATAAATATTTCTTCACAGAAAAGTGTTAAAAATATAAAGTGATGTTTATACAGTGTAATGTAATGAAGTGAAAATATTTATATAATTTTTTTATTTATATAAATATACATTATATGTACTCGAGATGATAAGAGATAAGAGATGTTACTTATGACTTTATAAATTAACATATAAACTCATAGCGCAAATTACACACTAATTTGTTTTTTTAAATTTTTTTTTGACACAGAAATTAAATTATGCAAGATCGAAATGTAGAATATTAATTTTATTTTTTGTACGTATCACGATTTAATCACGCGCGTGTCTATAAGAAATAAATTCAAAGTATTGACTTAAACATATTCAGTTTTTACATTTTATATAGAAGAAAAAACAGTTTAAAGCTATTTTCAACTATTTACATTAAAATTTTCGTGAAAGTGTGTGAAAACTATGGTCATATTTATCATATCACTGTGTGCGCGTTATATCAGATGTTTTTGTGTAAAGAAAAAATTAGATATGTTATCTCTAATTGCATTTAAAAAAAACGATAGCAAAATGACAATATGAACTTTGTACTATCTCGTTAATACATGTCAATCAAAATAATCTTTTTATTTTGATAAAGAAACAAGAACTAAAAACACATTTCTTATAATCAAAGTTTATCAACTTGCACAAGAATATTTATATATATATATATATATATATATATACATATATATATATATATATATCACTTTTTATTACTTAGGAAATAGTAAGTTTTATAAATCTTTAGTTTATTTTACGATTATGATATAATCACATTTAAATGTTCGTTATCAGAAAGTTCCAACAAAAGCGGTTTAATTAACCATAGTCTTAATTAACTAGCTTCTCTCAAACACATAGCGTATCATAAGTGATAACATATTATCATTTATGTTTAATTAACGATCGTAGTGCATTGTATAGCGGAATGTATCGTACATAATTGGGGACACAAGATAAATGTCTGCGCGCATCATTGCGCAATTATTTAAGCAACTATGATGACGTGAAATCATTAGTTTGAATAGATGACGAGCGTTAAACGCATTTATCTTCTTGGCTTAAATTTAGAAGACAACACGATAACGCAGAATAAATTATGTAATCGCTGAAATGCCACTCTTGTATTTCTCGTTCGCATGTGGCACTGCACACACAAGCTTGATTTGGTTTTTTTTTTATTTTTTGCATTTAAAAAAAAGAATATCAAAAACGTTATTAATTCTTTCTTATTTAAAACAAACTTTCCAAGCTTACAAGTTAATAACTTATTAAACATAAGTATTTATACATACGTACATGTATATATAATCTAATGGAACAATAGTTAAAAAAAAAAAAACTAGTGAAATATCGCGCTTGATATTTTTTGATACTGTGCAATTACACAAAATAATAAAATATTATTATAAAAATTAATAATTAAATAGTTAGAGATTATATCTGTTGATAACGATATTTATCTAGAATTATATATAAAATCCGAGTAGTATTGTCATAAGTTTTTAGTTCAAAGCAAAGAGCGCGCGAGAGAGAGAAGGTTTTTTATTTTAAATTCTCAGAGTTTTCAAATATTCGGTATAAAGTTTTTGTTTTCTTTAAATAGAGTAAGAGAAATCGACAATTTTATGTAATATTACAGTGACCGTTTTGCGAGTTCCGCACGATGTCATCGACGGGATGCAACGCCATGTGCAGAAAATACTTTGGTTGGTTAAAACATATATCGGTAGAACCGACTATGTGGTTGTACATGATGGCCTTTATGTTCACATCGGTTATCGAGCAGGACTTCTTCAGATACAAGGCATGTCGAGTAGATCACGGATATTCCAAAGAGGAATGCTCGAAGATGGACAATGAAGAGATAAAAACTGCAGTACAGGTGTGTTCATGTAAACATCATTCCTTATCTAAAAACAATTACTATGAAGAAAGATCTCGTACGTTCCCGCGTTCGTAATGTATATGTGTTTCAAAGCGATTTTTTTAAAAGCTCGATAGAATACAAAGAGTAATTTAATCGCACAACTGTGACGCACTTGAGCCGTTCAATACGCTCTAAACTGCAAAAAATACGAACGTCCGATATATTTCAATTTTTTCACTTCTATTCAATTCTTTGAAACAGAATTACTCTTGAAATAGACGAATTCCAAGAAAGTTTCCGAGTTGACAATTGATATCTATATTCTTCACTCATGTACCATTAAAAAACCGGTTATCTTGCAGATAACCGTTGCGAAATTTCAACAATGGAACGACATTGCCGGACATGTGATACCTATTATTTTGGCGATGTTCTACGGGAACTGGAGTGATCGGCGCGGACGTAAATTGCCGCTCATTCTTGGTCTGATCGGCAAATTAATTTACTCCGTAATGATCGTAATCAATTCCATGATGGATACTTGGCATCTGAACATGGTAGTGTACACGGCCACACTACCGATGAGTTTTCTCGGCGGCAATGTTGCTATCTTCGGCAGTTGCTTCGCTTACATATCGGACATATGTTCTGCACAACAGAGAACTCTGAGAATCACAATCTTAGATGCCATCTATCTCAGCACTATGCCCATGGGTTAAGATCAATTTTCTTGCAAAACACGATAATCTATTTGTTATTCTTATAATCATCTGGATAAGTATGCTTACAAAGTTTTACGTAGATATTTTTACGAATGATTAACATAACATTTTTAAAACGTCTTCTGATTTTACATCACTTAGTTAAACTGCGCGCATATATTTGTTACGTAACATAAATCTTGTTTCACTCGTCGGAACGTTGATTAATATTAATGAGTTTTGACAAGATGACAGTATATCTGATTATCAATAGCATTCTTTTCTGTTGTCTTTTTTTCTGCGAAAGCTCATTCACAATGTATGTATGTACATATATAAAAGATTTGTTCTTTGTGGTTTTTTAAGTTTATTTGTTTGCAGGTGTCGCACTCGGATCGTATGTGTTTACTCATGTGGTCAACTCTTCGTACGCGATTATGTTTATGATAAACGCGAGTTTGATCGCGCTGGCGATTCTATATTCGCTCCTGATGCTCAAGTGGCGAACCTCACCGCGACAGCAACCGCTAGCCGGTGCTAACTGGCTGATAGACTTCTTTGACACAAGACATGTTGCTAGCACCGTGCGAACGATGGTGAAATCAAGACTTAATCACGGCAAATTGCATCTGTGGTTGCTTTTGTCAGCCATGTTCTTCTACACGTTTCAGAGAGATGAAAAGGTCAAAACTCAGTTGTACACTTCGCTGATTTTTAAGTGGACTGTAACTGACTTCAGTAACTACAAAACGTTACTATCATCTCTTTACGTTGCAGGTCAGTTGACTGCAAGCTTGATCGGCTAATAATGCCCGTATTTAGGTTGCCAGTTGAGTTTTGAGCGAGTCGAGTGAAAGGAGAAAATGTTTATCAATCATGAGTAACTTTCACTTCCACTTAATTTGTTTGTGTCAATGATAAAAAAAAATTACAACCTTGTTACATGAAAGTTGAAATTATACGTTAAAAACTCGATTCTTCGTATACGGAAGTATAAAGTGAAATATCAAGTGCAAGATATATAACATTTTTTATTCTGTTCGCGCTTGACTTCGATAAGCTAGCGATTATTGGCTTGGATTGGCTCTATTAACTTTCCGACAGCGGACTTAATCATTTTTTACGTATAAGTTTAATAAAATATTGATAAAAAATTATATATATTGAGATTTCAATGTGTTGTAGTGGCAATTTTTCTATAAAAAAAAAAAAAAGAAATGAATTAAGAGGCAAAAAGATAAATTGTTTAACAACTTAAAATAAACTTTTGTTCTAACAGCATTGCTTGGTGGTGTGCCTATTATGCATAAATTGGGAATGAAAGATGTTTTTATCGTGGTAGTTGGAGCAATGTCACATGCAAGCGGAAGAATATTATATATTCTCGCAAATACTCCGACAGTATTTTATATAGGCAAGTATCTTACAATTCCTAATTTTTTCTCTAGTCTCAATCACATATTACACATCTCTGTCTGTGAATATGCTTAATTGTGTTTCCTATACATTATTATAAAAAATATCAGATTATATAATAGTTTCATCACTTGCGGATGAAGATATTACACACACGTTGCATATTCAAAGGAATGAATTATGTAAAAGAAAAAATTTATAACAATAATTTGTTTTTACAGGTGCTGTAGTTTCAGCGTCGGGACCTGTAGTAGCTCCTGTACTTAGATCTATGACTTCTAAGCTTATACCTGTGGAAGAACGAGGTATGTAAGTTTTGTATCTAACTTTACATTGCTCTGTTCAATAATGGCATAGTTTTATACAAAAATTGATTTTATATTAATAAATTAATGGCTCTTATATATAAAAACTTGATGACATGTAACTTGTGATAAAAAGCGACGTGAATATATATATATATATATATATATATATATATAGTTTTAATTTTTGATATCACAATGGAAACAGATTTTATGTAAATATCTAGATTATCACAAATAAGGATATCATTTTCATGTCGAAATTTAATTCCGATACTTATCACTTATCTCTGTATCATGTTATGTCGAAATATGATATGATTGTCAAACTCAACAGAAATCCAAGATGAAAATGTACCCGTTTCAATTTTACGCTACATCAACAATTTCGTTTTGCTTTTCGCAACAGAAAACAGATATAATCGTATTATATCGTGATTATTTTCAGGAAAGGTGTTCGCGATGCTTTCCGTATGTGACAATGCAGTACCGCTGTTCAGTGGTACTTTATACTCTCAAATTTACAACGCCACGATAAAAACGGCACCGACCTCTTTTTTCTGGTTGACGTTTTCTACGCAAATTGTCGTACTTCTACTTGTTATGTAAATAGATTCTACTTTTGATTTGAAAAGTTTAGTTTATTCGAAATTTAATTTCTGCAATTTTATCTTCTTTTAGGCTTATTCATTTTACATCGTGGTCTAAGCATGCGAATGAGCAACATGACGATGAAACTGTGACGACATCTTTACAGAATGATACTCCAGCAACTCAACAAAATAACTAAACTACTTTTGAATCATGTGATATATAGAATCATAAACTTTAATATCATATATATATACACACATGTTACAAATGACAAGTTTAGAAATCGCATAATATTTTTATTTTTTCGAAGTCATGTGTACACACAGAATATAAGTTTTTTAAATCAACGCAGAATATTTTTTTCATATCAACGCATTTAAAATAATATTTACTTGTTTTATTCTTTACATTGTTTCCTGTAGGTTTATAAAATTTTAGAGGTAGGTTTTTAAAATTACATATTCTTTTTGTGAGAATATGTAATTTTCATAAATTTACTTCTCCGTTGCTTGTATAAAATAAAGTTCCATAAGAATTTCACAAATATAAATAAACTAAAACATAAAATACAAAACTACATGTAATATGTAGACAGGAAAAGAATACTACAGTCTATGTCCCTGTTATAAACTATTAACGCATAATTTTTTGAACGTTGATAACAATGTGTTATACAAAAACAAAAAAATAAACCCAAAAAGTTCAATATTAAAAGATTAATATTGAAAGTTTTGATAGATTTCTCTAAGATTTTGTGACTGATTTAGTTTTATGATACTGCACTTTACAAGTATATAGATGTAGTATATGTATTATTGGGAAGAGACCATATACTTTTAGTCATTATATATACATGCAATGAATCATTTTTAATAAAATTACGTAATCCATTTTTCTGTCACAAAATCGATCAACACTTTTGCACTCACTTAATATGGTTAAACAATAAACATTATATTCTATAAGATTGTATTATACAATGTGCATGCAATTTTTATATAAACGAATTTTTTTATATTATATACTGTTATATATATCATATACGTACTATTTTTATACTGGAATAATTAAACATTTCTCAAGTTATATTATAGGTTGTGTTACTAGTATATGTATTTATAATATATACATATAATATATTTCTGTAATAGAAAAATTTGTACTTTCTCTTATTCGATTGAAACTCTGTTTTTTGTTAAAGATAGTAATTATATATTAAGTTTTTTTTCAATAACCTAATCTCTGATAATTAAACTTAAAAAAACAAACTGTGTGCAAATTTTATCTGCATATTTTGCAAGGTTTTTCTCTCTTCTTTTCTTTTCTCCTTTGGTTTCATTTCTTGTTATCACTTCTACTAATAGAATTGTAATCTGAAGATTTTGGTCTGTATACTCACTTCCTCAGTCTACCCATCTGAAGATTCTGATCTCACGTCCATAGATGATGAAGTTTCCTGTGTATTTATCCTTCTTGTCTGAATTTGTCATATTTTTGATAGAGCATCTTAGCAGTCTTCAATTAAGTTGTATTTAAAACTATTTTTGTTTCAGAAAAGATGAGTTGTCATAATCCTCGTCTTCATCTATGTAATATATTTGTTGTGGTACTCTGAATTCATTTCTTAGGTACTTCCGACTAAGCGGAACAGTCACATCAAGAGGTATTTTCATCTTTTTCTTCAACAAGCCTCTTATTACATGTTTTGGAGTGCTAGTGTACAAGTTATTTACTGTAAATTTCATTTGTTTTAGTGCTTTGTTATTTACTGACATTACCGTTGCATAATATAAATCAGGATAAGTTTTGCAATATATTTTTTCAGCACCTTCTAGTGGATAAACCTTTAGATAGTGGAATTTCTCCTTGTATTTATTGTAGAGATCTGTCAGAGCTTTTCGTAAGTCTGCAGCTTGCTGAGCAATAGCAGGAAGCATAATGGCTTTGGTCTTGGAATAGATGAAATTATCCATGAGTAAGATGGTCTTCATTCCAAAATTATGGAGAATCATTTTTACTTGTAGCAGAGCTTGCTTCACAAGAGCTGGTGTTCCAGAAGGCTGTTCTTGTAATGCCAGGTCTAGAAAATTTTTTCTGATTGTTGCACGGGGCTTGATCCAATTCTGCCAGGATACCAGAACATTCATAAGTCCTGTATACATGTCACGTTTTGCCAGCTGTGTGGCAATTACATCTTCAATCCCCAATGTTATGCAGATTGCATGCCATCTCTTCTGCAGATAATCATAATTAGATTTTCCGGATAAATGAATTTCCTTGGCAAGAGTCATAAGACCCGCCATCCCAATGAAAATTATCACTTGATCTGACTTAGGATACTTCTCAACCTTGCGCAAAGTTTCTTGATTCTCGCCAGTCAGCACCAACTGTTTCACGGGAATTATAATGGGACGTTTTTTTAACATCCAGCATATTGCCGTTACAACAATCTCTTCTGGTTGCATAGAAGCAGCTGTTAAAATTACAAAAGGTGGTTCGAGATATGCTGCCGGTTCCTCCTCGAAAGACCTAACCGTTCTCTCGATAGAAACGTATTCAGATAATTTAGACATGTTGTTGTATGTTGATTCCAATTACGTATATTTTTCCTTTTTTCTTATTCTTCTTTCCTGTTGATCCACGTGCCAAAGAATTCAGTTTGCAATTGTTTCGTAGTTAGTGTCGCTGAGAAATGTTCGCTTGAATGAAAAATGATGTTACTACAAAACGATCGAAGATGTAAGAGTGAGACGGAAAAGAAACTATTCTTCTTGTTTCTATATCCAACATTAAGAAACAAAAGAAACGCGAGATACTGACCAATGAAAACTTGGAGAGAAAGAAAACTGGTATAGATACACCTTTAAGTACTTATCTCCGTTTTCTTCAATTCGACTGTTTCCTAAATATTGAAGTTAATGTTCATGTATAAGCCGGTATTCTTATATTTAAGATCGTCTTAGGATGATATTAAGACGCTGTATGAGCCGTCTCATTGACTAACACATCATGATTACCTCAAGCAGTCTTAAATATGAATATAGCAGTATAAGATCGAGCTATGAATGGATCGACTTATAATCGAGCGTTCACTTCGATATTTAGGAAATGGTTGAATTGGAGAAAACGGAGATAAAGATGTATTTAATATTTTTCTTTTACCATTACAATAGAGCTTATTGGCTTTCGATTTTTTCCGACTGGCATTTGCGTAATATAGAATCCCTTGATGAACAAAAGCGACTGTTTGAGCGACTGTGATTGGCGCGAACATTGCGCGATAATTTAAACAATCGAGACTCGCGGCATTTATATATTCAGTTGAAGAAGGCATTAAATTTAGAAGCACATACAATAAATATTAAAGAAAATGTTTTATATATGTATATAATCAATAACAGTATTATATTGATTATTTTAAATGATAGTAAAATCATACTCTTTTTGTTAGGTTAATTATTGAAACGATTGTGTGTTTTGTGAAAATGATAATTATATTAAGTTGTTTTTTCCAATGACATTTAGCGATGGAAATTGAAGAAGCAATTGGCGCGCAAAAGTTTTTTTTATGTCTAATACAATATAGTTAATACAGTCATGTGAGTTGCGATTGTTTTTTTATATATGTATATACATAATACATCGTTTTTTCTAATAATTAAATGAATCATAAAATAATCGCGACAATGAGTTGCGTACAAAAAATTAATTAACATATATTGCTCATTGCTTTGACGCACACAAGTAGATTAAAACTTAATTGCACAGTTGATGTTAAAGATCAAAAACGCGCGCACGCACGCACAGTTGCACGAGGAAAGTATCGCAGCAGTGCTATATTTATGTACAAGAGATTTTGATATTTATGATATCTGGCTTTTCATTCTCACCGAGAATTGCGTTAATAACAATCGGCGAAACTGGGTTTTTGGAAATTGTGTTTCGAATTTACGAGATGTTTAAAGCGGTTTTAGAAAAGATATATATAAATTCATTTTAGAAAAGATATAATATATTCATTCAACGTATACACAAGCCGTAAGCGTGTCAAGGCCTATTAGCTAATTGTTGCCTGTCGTATGGAATTTTCGATCTATCCAGACATAGCACAGATCTCTAAAAGACGCTTTATTATCTCTTTAAGTCTTTTGACTTCTCTGTGCTGTCTGGGATAAAGCGAATTGTTTCGCAAGAAATTCTTCGCTCTCTCCTACACAACGCGAGACATTACTTAATAAATATTATATTTCATACTCGTGTTTTGATCTTTATTCTCGTCTGATGTGAATCATTATCTACATGTGTAATTATATTCACGCGAGATAATCATATAAGCACTTTATTAATAATTAACTAACATACGCTTATGTACAACATTATTCATATAAATTGCGACACTAATTAAACACTATATATATCTTATAATTTCTTTTTGCGATCTGCACTCACTCTGACGTGCGCATCTCCGTTTTAATTGAATGTTGGAAACGCAAACAGTATAAAAACAAAAAAAAATGAATGAGAACGAACACCTGCGGTTCTTTCGGAACTTTCTTGCATTTCCTTGGACATAAGCAAAATGTTCAGATACAATATTCTCGTTTTCTGACCCAAATATCCCCACCCGCGCAAAAGTCATCGGTATATAAAATCTGCCAAACGTGTTCGAGAAGATTACATACTGTTTTCACTTCATCGAACACTCGTCGCCAAGAACCATAGAAAGATCTCGCTCGCGCACAGCGATTTATCATGGTAAAATATTATAAGCATACCGAACACAAAACGTTTGCGATTTGCAACGAAACGTGCTTTTCTCTTGTCGATGGCAATTCGCGCGCGTGCCATAAATAGATAAATTTGTTGAATGATATAATTTGTTGAGAATTGTAAAATTTATTGTAAATGTCGTTCTTGATTTCGCGCGAAATACGCATAATTACGCAACGAGACGCTTCTGTTAAACACACGCAACGTCAAAATTAATTACAACAAAATTTAAATTAACAACTATAAATAAAGCGAGAAAGGGGAAAACGACAATCATTCACACTGTAATTTGTGTGTTTGAGCGCAATTTTCAAATTGTAACTTACATTTTCTCGACATTTGTTTTGATCTATCACGATTTTATTGATAAAAAATGAAAGCTGCGTGGAAAGATTTACGTGGAAAATAAACCCGTTGCGTGTCGAAGTAACGTCTTAATGCGATTGTCAGTTCGTTTCCGTTTTTTGAAACGTATCTGTAAATTAAATAAGATTTCTGAGGATTTCTCTCTCTCTCTTAGTCCCTCAGTGTTTCCTGTCCGGGTGCGCGGTTGGTTGCAACATAAATTGCACGCCCATTTACAATTGATTCCTGCATTTGAACGAGCTCAGCTAATATTTCCACCGCAAAAGCTATATCGAGAGTAACCGACTACAAGAACGAATTCAATTGTGTATGAAGAGACTATTATTTCGAGTCAATTATTCCACTTTCTCGCGCAAAAACGCAGCTTCCTTAATATAACTGCGGATACAATACAAAAGATGGTTTACGATTGACGCGCGAAAATAATTTTCTTAAATAAAATTCTAAAAAAAAAAGAAAAAATAACACGTAGCAGATAGACGAATAAAATTTTGGAGAGTCTCATTTGTTTAATCGAAGAATATTTAATTAATTGTAAAACGCATCTTTATTTTTCAGAGTTTGCTGTTGAGAAAAGTCGTCGAAATAATTTTAGTCGGTCTCGCGGTATTTGCGCACGCAATACCGACTCCGAATCTGTCCAGATCCGGAGCAATTACGGCTTATCCGATACCTCAAAGACCGCCTTACGCGCCAAATCCATGGATCTATCCGAGACCCACCACGGCGCAACCCGTGGAGCGTTAAATACTGTAATTCCGGATCACCGCGTTCCACACAAGGATCCTACTTTTTCGAGAGAAGACACATATCTTTATTGACTATTTCCGCAACTCCCTCCCGTAAATTTTTAAGCGAGAGATGTTCGGATCCGGCGCAAATATGCGCTTGTTGCATTAAAGTACGAGAGCACTATCGATGATTTGACACACACATTAATTTATCATCGAGAAACGAGATTGCGCTCAAGTTTATTAATATCGTAATGTGTATAAAAGTGGATATGTACATATTGACTTATCTCATATCTACAATTGTAGAGAAGCGAGTCTGTATAAATTGCATAACAATTATAAATACATTATTATCCGTTGTGTTAATTGTGTTTCCAATTACTTATATATGTCCACGCTCACATGTAAGATACGAAATATTTATCGAGAGAGACACACGCATTACAAATGTATTAAATGTGGAATCTAGCTTATCATATTATCTTTTACATATTTAAAAAACAATCTTATTAAAATCGAATACAACACGTGGGTTTTACACATTTAATTCCTCTGTCACATGATCACTGTTGTAATGATTTTATATATGTACGCAACATATCACAAAGAAGCAAAAAAAGAAGAAAAACAAAAATAGAGATTCAATATACAAAATGGACAAATATTTTCTATTTAGAAGCACGTGCGGATTTCTTGCCAAGGTAAATGACTTCTTGTCCGCCGTGTAATATCTCGTTACGATGCTACGAAGATGCTCACTCGAGATGGAGAATAGCACACGAGGTATTGTCTAACAGCTGCCGATCCGACGATAACGATGCGCGTCACGTAAGCGGTTCGCGCACGTAAAAGTCATGCACAAAGTTAAGTACTTTTACGCCTTTATGCATTTTTTTTTTTTTTTTCTGTTTCTCTCTCTCTCTCTCGCCGACATCTATTCTAACTAATTTACCTTGCACTTATCGTGGCGTCAGCCAAGCGTGTGTCGTCACTTCCACGCATTTCCGCGTTAGCGTAAACTGATTATACAATATCGATTTAACTCGCGATCAAGAAAAACTAGGCGATCGAGAAAAACCAAGGCGATCTTTATCTCAAGGTTGATCGGAAAATCCTTTAGGCGATAATTTTTCATTTTGCGTTATTCTCGCGTTTACATCCATGTAATACTTATATCTGACAATATTTTTTTTTATAATGCGCTAAATAAATGAATAAACATCACCGGCTTTAAATACACGGTTGTTTCTTTTCTCTTATCAATTAAATACTAATATAAAAACGCATTGAGTTGAATAATAACGAATTATATTCTTCTGTTTGCGAGTGTCACCGGAAAAAAATACCGTCATCAAAAAAATAAAAAAACCTGAATTATTGCGTCTCATTGTTGTCATTTAAAATACGTGTTACGTAATTGCGACAAAAAACTTGTTCCATCACGGTCGCAGTTCCGAACGTTCTCGAATGATGCGACAATCCCTTACACATTTATGCAACAGCGAATCTAAAAACTACGCTACAGCTCGTTAATTCAGTTGCTTGCTACAATAGTGCACTCGCGGAAGCAACGGACACAAAAAATCGAAAAAAAAAAAAAAAAAAAAAAAATGCAATTATAGTACGAGCGCTCGCGCGACAGTGATGGCCGATGATTCCTTTGTGCGAGCGTTTTCGCGACGATATTGCAACGTATATATATGACGTCAGTATTCAAAAGCAAGTGCAAGGTCGGCGTAAATGCACAATTTTTTTCGCACACGCGATTGAAGATAACGACATCTGTATTTCTACATTTCCTGTTTTCTCGCGCGCGTCTGCATTTAAACAATGACGATACTAAAACTACTTCGCGTTTACATTCGTTATCACAGAAATCTGCAATAAAGTGTTGTCGACGAAGTTGGAGTTAACAACAAATTGTCGCTTAACATGTAAGACAGGTGTTCCAATGATAAAAAAAATACTATTGGCTGGACATTTGTTAAAGAAATAATTACAACAAAATATTTATATACTTTGTAAAAAAAGTGTTGAAAACTATAAAACAATTAAAGACATATCTTACTTAAAACACTGAGAATTGTTACGATTAATATTTGCGAATCTAATAATTATTTCTCTAATAAATGTCCGGCCACTGATGCACGTCCGGTCATTGAAAGACTTTTACTTTATGCGAACTTTTGCATGATAGATCACAGCGATCTCTGAAACGTAACATCATATAATAGTATATGAGAGGGAGAGAAAGAGCGTGTATACGTGTACATATAATTGCGCGTGTGCGTGTAGCCTTCACTTTCGCGCTACATATACACGCTCTTACACATATGACAAGACTGGCGTGATTCGCGGAATTCGTAACACGTGAATATGCTAATCGTAGATACTCACGTGTGTGTCACGCTTCGTAGGAGAGCTCGTCTAGTCACTCATTTTAGGCAACGAGAGAGAAAGAGAGAGAGAACGCGATTTAATTGCACACATACTACAATAGATCACCGAAAACTGACACCGTCTGGTATGACTTTACTTACGCAAACGCGTACAATGTGTGGTACGAGACGACAGAGACGCGAATTAATTTGAGAGGTCAGTTTTCACTGAAATCTCTCTTGAGAGAACGAATAAAAATATAATGAGAAATCATTCTCTCATTTTCTCTCTCCTCGTATTACAAATCGCGAACGGTTTCGAATTGAAGCGCGTATTCATCAACGCGAAGGAGTTTAAATTTCGTGTGACACATTATTCACCTGTACATGATCAGCTTTCCGAGCATTGCGTATTTCGACAAGTGGAAGCGGACAAGAGCGGCAAGGCGAATGTGCGTGTGTAAAATGCGACGCGCATGTAGAAAACGCTCACTTTCGCTGGACGCGCTCGGCACTTCTACACGCGTTTACAACTGTCTGCACATATATGTGTGTGTGTGTGTGTTTGTGTAAGTAAGCAGCAAGAGAGCAAGCGACTGTGATTCGTGCACAGTGAGCTACAGTCCGCGATGGTTTTCATCTTGTCAGTCAGTCTGTCTGCTCCGACGAGAGGGGGTTGATCGGCATCTTTTCCGCGTTTTTCCGCGATTTACTTACGAGAGAAACAAGCTGTCATCGCGCCGGGAACGATGAAGTGCCGACGGACAGCGACGACTTGTCGCGTGTCGACGATGATACGCATCGCCCTTGTCGGAATTGCGGTGGTACACGCATCGCCCACCGAGCCCTTGCCCTCCACCCTGTTAAATGGCATCGGTAACGTTGCAAACAGCGCAACCAATTTCCGTAAGTCCGATTTTTAAATTATGTTGATTTTCGCTATCGCGAAATTGCTCGCGAAAGTTTTGTATATACCTGTTGGAAATAACGGCAAATATTTTTCGAGAATAATAACTGTGAGATACAATGCAAACACAGCAAACCGTAAGGTCAGTGTTTAAAGCACGAGAGTTTTATATATACACGTAATTGTACGGCTGATATAAAAAGAAATGCGTTTTGTGCTAAATTTAATGACTATTTACACATGTTGTAACTCTTGCACTTACAAGTATAAATTGGCTCTGAATTCGCTAAAACCGAATATCTTATCTGTAAAATGAGATTATTTTTATTCAATAATTATATCTTGATATTAAACGATGATATTGTAATATAAACAGTTAACATGTTAATAATTAATTATGACGTATTAATTGTTGGCTAATTAAATATTCATAAAATATTCATCGCGCAGTATATTACGTACAATGACCGCTCATGTGAGATAACAGAAATTATTTAAAAAAATAGGTTTGATATAAAACTTCAATATTATTATTACTTAATGAATGTTTCGAATGTAAATTGAGATATAAATTGAGGAAATTTCTCCTCGGAATCATATACAACGAATATATTTACTTTTTCTTATAATAATCTTATATATTATTTTAAATTTATATCTGAAATTTGAACAAAATGTATTATTCAAGATATATGTTAAACTCTTATAACTGCAAAACGTTTCTCGCGTTGCATTGTCAATATAAAATGACGTGATCGAAATTGAGATAACACAGAGTTCCATTTATATGTATAATGAGAGGAGCTGCTTTGATACATTCGCAATTAGCATTGTATCACGGTGACTTGTTTGAGAAATCAAAAACTGGTTAATTCAAGGTTGAATTTCTTCAGCTGATTGTGAGATAGAATTTCAATGGTCTATTCACATATTCACGTGCTATGCATGTGTGTGTGTGTGTGTATGTGTGTGTAGGTGTGTGTGGTCACTGTGCGAATATAAACCTCTATAAAAAACGAGTTCCATAAAACGTTCAAAACTAATAGTAGAATTTAAACAGCGTGTTTAACTTGATGTTTGAATACATATCGATACACACATAAGACATATTTTTATCAACGTTCGACAAAAATACAAAAAGAGGAACTTTATTATCTAGAATAAAATGAGATAAAAAAAATGTCTAAACTGTGAGATAAAGCGTTAACGATTTGAAAAATCCTCTTTTCGTTAAGCGACTGTGTTGAAAAGATTGCGCAAAGTATTGATATGAAAAAGAAGATACTTGAGAGGTCTTAAGAATTTATTCCGTCGTTTAATTAATAATTTGCGAATAAAAATAAAGATACAAAGTGGCAGATGTTTCTCAAGTATTGCAGACAGTCGAACACATGAAATTTATTACACCGGTGACCTAAATATTTCTAATTAGCAAAATTTGCAAGACGCGCTATAGTTCTAGCAATATCTTAATTTGATTAATTTCTTAGATACTAAATTCATCGAAATTACATCGAACAGTGATGACCTAAATATTTCTAATTAGCAAAATTTGCAAGATGGATTATTATAGCTCGAGTATTGTAATTTGAGTAACACTTCTCAGGTGCTAAATTTACACACTCGTCTCTTTAAATGTTATAATTATTTCATACCGTTTAGTTTTATAAAACTGTCACCACTACAAGAGGTAAAAAAAAAAGAGACATTGCGATAGAAATATTCGCGATAACTTCGATGTTGACATATTGAGAATATTTACATTGACATTACAAAAAAAAAAAAAAAAAAAAAAAAAAACAGTCGCAGTTCAAATATAGATAAATTATATTTGAACTATCGATTTTTCTGCTGGCGTGTGCAGAGCTCGCAAGCAAACTTTATCAGAAGGAAATTGTATTTTGCTTAAGAATATCTAACATATGAAGTTATTTTTTATATATTTTTTGTTGTCGCGCAAAAAGACTTCTTTTTATATTTTTACGATTAAGATGGTTTTGTTTTCAAGAAGATTAAAACTTAATGTCTTCTTCTATTGTTAGAAGAAATCCATTATCGCAATCATCACTGAAAGATATTCATTCGCACGTTCGTTCGTGGAAATGATTCAAACAAAGATGCAACGAATAGTAATCGCGTTAGAGAATTTTTTTTCTTTAACGCATACTGAATAACGATATCTGTCAATAAAATAGAATTCTTATAATGAGATTGACGCGAAAGACACTTTGTACTCGTCTGCACGTCACCGTTAGTCATATCTTGTTTTTCGCAGATATGACTGCTTTTACATATCAAAGAGATGAGTACGTGTAATGACGAATGAATTACGTGCACGTAATGTGCATTTCAATATGAGTTTTAATTGTAAAATTTTGCAGAAATATTTGAGGATGTAATGGTAAAGTATTTGTAGTACCGGTCTGCTGCAATTTATAATATAATCGAAAAACTATTGTATATATTCTGAAATAGCAATTATTTAGCTGCAAATTTTATATTACACTATGTTTACATTATTTATTTAATTTTTTTTAATATTAGTAAGTTATTATATACAATGCACTACTGACAAAATTATTATTTCGTCACCTACGTAGTATAATGATTGCAAAGATTTTCTTAATCAACGTGAGAGACTGGGTAAGAATGTTCCGCTGTGACTTTTAATCGTTTTTTACAGTAACAGGATTCATGAAACGACAAAAAGAACTCTTGCACCGCGTTACGGATACCGCCACGAATTTCAGTACGTGTTTTTATAAATTGCAAATCGATCTTAGGGAAGCTTATGCACTTTGCGGCTTAATGCGGCTTCAACAATGCAGATTCTAAAAAGGCACACAGAAGTGCACTTCTTAAACATTTGCATATGCTTGCGATTATAACAGTTCTTTATAACAATTTTGTATTAAAAAAATAGAGAGAGAGAGAGAGAGAAAAAAAAAGCGTTATTTATTTCAGCGCTTCCGAGATAGTTCTCTTAAGTGCAAAAAGGAAGAGAGAAAAAGAGAAAGAGAGAGAGAGAGAGATAAATTAATGCTGTTTTCTTTCAAAAAGCCTGTAAAAGATATTTAAAAAAAAAAAAGTTTTCTATATCTTTTAAATGTTTCTTTATCTTTTATCTTGGAATAAGTAAACGTTTTTCGTTAATATATCGTCTGTGTTTATACAACTTCAATCGTAACGTAGATTACGTGGGTTATGTTGAAAGGTTAGCAAGTAATTATGTTTTCGCAGAATGTTGAAGAAGATAATTTGCGTTAATGCAACTTCAACCGCGCGTAGAGTCGAGTTCAGAGATGCAAATATGTATACACAGATGTCAAATGGAGAATTACACCGTGTTTGTGTCGTAATTTGATCAATAACAACATGACATAACAAACACACTAATCGGCATCATGGATTAAGGAAGATTATGTTTCTCTTTGCCGCGAGGAGTACGATACACTTGTTAATTGCATTAGTAGAGAAGCTTACTAACTCCCGATTGCGCTTTAAATAATAAATCGAATTACTTTTTTTATGCTGTCGTAAACTGATTTCGGTCAAATACTGTATGAACTTTATTTCTTATCTTTGATAGAATTATTAAAATTTTTTTAGTGGAAAAAATGCGACTTCGAGCGATTTAAATGGATGATGGATTTGAATTCTCAAATATGCATAATTATAATAAAGATACATCATATTCACATTAATATTAATAAAGATACATTATAGTTATAATAAAGATATATTTTAGTTACTATATTTTTCTCTTTATGATACATAAAAAATTGCGCGCAAGAATATACATAATAAGAATATACAATAAGAATATACATAAATTTTTTTAGAAACAAATTTTTTTATTGATTTCAGAGAAGACGGATAACGCGATGTTGGCGTGAGAATATTATAACTCTAAACAAGTTAAATTTAACGACATTAAATACAAAGAACAAAATAAAAGTGAGAGTAACACTTATTAAAGGAATAATTGTCAGTTGCGATACTTTTACTTTCTTTTCAACAAGTAATATCAGTGTGTTATAATAAATATTTCATTAAATAGTTTCGCGGAATAAATTAGAAATTTCGCAATGTGTTTAAATGCAAATAAGCAAATGTCAAAGACTGACAAAAATGCAGGCGGGCATCACGATGCGATGCCGATTAAATTAATGGTTCTGTTATGCATGTGAGACTACTTTCGCGCTTCTCTATCTACAATCTCTCTCGGTGCTGAGAAACCTGTGTGTTTTGATTCAATATTTCTCAACTTGTGCAAAGTGACACATCTTCAAGTGAACGTATTATTAATTACTCTTGTATTAATTATGTTATTGGATTTTACCTTAATTACAATTCGTACATTTATATTTTTTGTTCTTTTATATATCGCGCCAAATATACATATATTTTATTTATGTATACGCGTACTTATATAATAAACGAATAAATTTTAATAACATTGAATAATATTTAAATGCAAACTTCAATTACATAAATATAAGAGAAGATATTAATATCAGAAACAAAAACCGAACTCTATTGGTATATGTTTGCTTTTCTGTCAGTTCAGGGGAAATTAATATCTACTTTTCAGTTAATTCGTATTCCGAATTAATAAAATCATCTGGGTTTGATCTGGGTCTAAAGTTTTGAAGGAAAATACGATTTATGTGCCGCTTAAATCGTCGCCCTGTAGAGAGAAAGTTTCACCGATTCGTCTTCTGTTACACATTTTTTTCACGCGAAATTAAATAAGTTTTGCATCTTTTTTTCTTACGATCTTATTTAATTGTAATCGTGCGTATTACTATGTATAATAATAAAAAATAGAAAAGATTGATGGGGCGCGTAAAATAGCACACAGGTCCTCGCGGCGCTGAAAAGTTAAATGCCTGAGCTCTCTTCGCGGCAGCAATAACAAACAAAGCGCGTATAATCGGATAAACGGAATAAACAAGACTGTAATTAACAGATGGACACTCTTGTTTTCTTGTCTCAGTAACCAATGCCGTGGAGAGGCCAAGGAACTTATTGATCAACGCCACCCGAGCGACTACCGGATACAGTGAGTGAATTGATAAACGCGTAATAGTCATTTGTTAATTTGCAATTGAAATTCTTAATCGTCGTCGAATCGCGTCGACAGTTGACAGCGCAGCTTCGAGGGGATTCGAGTTCAAGCTGCGAAGATTCCTGGAGAAATTCCGTGGACGAATGCGCAACGGCATCCCGGAGCTGGGTATTCCGCCGCTGGAGCCGTTTACGCTCGACGAGATCGACATCGACACGGATAATCCGGAAATAGGAAAGTGAGTGTCGACGACGCGATCGATGTACGCGCTCGCATCGGCGTAGTACATTGGATTCCGCGGATCCCGAGAATCTTGTGCAAACGGAAGTTGTCGCACGCAGATTTAGAAAATTTAGCGTTTTTCTCCAGAAGATTTAATGGATTTTTCTAATCTTTTTTGTGCCGGTGAAAGCACAACATAAAATTTTTTTGTTTTTGTTTTTTTAGAATTGATATAACCGAGTTTGTTGAACAACAGCAAACCACGTGGTTTATTGCTTGCATCAGTCATTGTTTGCATCTTTTATTTATTACGATTTGCACTTTAGTCAAGCAGTCTTACCGTTTGTGAAAGTAAAGTCTACTCGAATGAATACGTAAGATATGTTTTCTATCGTTTAAAATCCGCGAAATACCGCCAACTGTTGCGTGCAAGTAGCGGCCGAGCAAATAGGTAAAATGTCATCATAAATCTGTTTTCCTAGAGTGCATCTGGTAATCGAAGACTTGGAAATGCGAAAACTCTCGACTTTCCTAATCGACCGAGCCAAGATGTCACTGATCGGACCTACCATCGCCGTAAACATCTCAATCCCCGAGATCTACGCGACGGGCCATTACAATATATCCGGTATATTGGGCGACACGTACAAATTGCGCGGCGCGGGTCCTTTCGAGATGACCGTAAACGACTTCCGCGCTTACGTAAACATCGTTCTGGGCTACGCCCGAGGAGTGTACCTGAAAAAGTTCGATCTGGACTTTTCGCTGCGCGCCATCAAGATACACCTGCACGATTTCATGGGTAACGAGGAAGTCGGGCTCATTATGAGTAAGGTGAGACATCACGTGTGTGGGGCGATTAATAAATATTCGAGATGACGCATATATTGAGTGACAATTATATCACATTGCTGTTGTTTTAAATTGCCGGATCACGACGTTAAGTTTCGTTCTTCTGAAGAACAGAAATGTCAAACGGCTGGCTCATTATCGCATCTAGTGTTTGTACAGCTCGTCAAGATATAGCCATGTGTGACGTCGATAACGTCATTGTTGCTGATGGAAAGTGTCTTTCCATCGAGCTATTTTTTCAGATTTAAAAAAATTAAAAAAATGGAAAAATAAATGGAAATCGTACAGAGCGAATAAAGCGGATGAGGAGGCGGCAATTGAAAGCTCGTAAATTTTGATCGTTGCAACAACAAGTGTGAGCTGATCCATTGTCAACAATCACTGAGAGCGTCTACTTTAATGGCGAGCTGTCACACACATTGCGATAATGAGTCAGCGTTTGACATTTGTTTTTCTGAAGAATGGAACTTGTCAACAACAACAGGAATGTGAGACTGTCGCTACGTGATACGTCTACGTAGTTTCGGATACTTATCAATCACTTCTTTCTTATCAATAACTACATGTGTGCTTTGAACTAACTTTGTACTGTAAGTAGTGTGTACTAACATTTAAATTTAAAATGTACACGTCGATATAGTTGTCAAAAACATGTTTTTCTAACAAAACAAATTTTTCACACATCAAAAACATATTTGTCTCGTACACAAAATAACTGAAATAGAATTTGTTTTGTACGTTCCGTCTTCGTAAAAAAAACTACTCATAAAATTAAATGCGTGTTTGATAAAACAGACGATAAAATTCTATTTTATACGATTGCGGTGTCGTTATGCCGGTGTGATCGCCGTTTCGATTGTGTTTGAGGACTTTTACGAGCTTATTGAATTTCTGTCGCGATTCGTGCGAAATAATTTCCTCTTTACGACCGCGTTTTGAATTTCGCGCGACGCGGTTTTTACGGCGAAAAGCTCTTTACGGCCTGTTTCAATATCTATCTGTCCGTAATTCTATTCGCGATGCACGCGAACGTCGAGGTCGGGCGAGGTCGCGCAATTGTCCGGTCGCATTGAAACGAAAATTTCGCGTCGTATATACGCGGAATATTAATCGCTCGTTTGATTCGTTCGCTGCTGATTTCAACATGCGCAGCCAATTGAATTTCGTTAACTAATAATAACTTTTCTAAATAAATGCAATAATAAATTACAAATAGCCTGCGTTGAAAACAGTGAAGCGTTATAATTGCGCTCGACACGTCGTGATCCGGCAATTTAAAACTGAATATAATTGATACTGTCAATTTTTTGTACACACATATTTTCGCATTAAATCAATAATTCAAGATTAATGTCACAATAATCCAAACGAGACAAGAGATTCCTGGACGGGATAAATTTCACGTACGGCTCGCTACCAAATTGAACACGCCCGCACGTGTCGTCCCGATCATGAATCTATCACAAGGCGGTCTATCGGTTTTGCAGGTCTTTGAGGAGCTGACACCAGAAGCGGTGGACATCATCAAGCCGGATATACTGCCGGTGATTCGGGATTACGTGGCGAATCAAATAAACGAAACGGTCCATCATCTTACCATGAAGGATCTCATTCGCACATTGCTTGGGGAATATGAGTTCGGAGACATCACGCATCTACTGATACCCTAACGAGGAGAGACACGAAAATGTAATCATAACACGTCGTCAATTTAATCCAGTCGGTTGCGCAATTGCAGTTAATTACTTGCAGTTAACGAGCTTAACGTGTGTCTGATAGTGTTGGGGATACTATATCGTTGCTTAATAAGCTAGTTACGAGTACAAATTTACACACGAAAATACACCAATTGGCGTGTTATTAAATATATTATAGAATATATTTCTCTACAAGCATAGTATTTAAAAAAAAACATATTGCGCAAAGCGTGTAAAGATCCAGTCGCTAAAATTTGCCTGGGAACAACACAGCGACACACACTTTAGAGCTTACTTGTATAGCTATTTACGCCGATTACTGTACGTGCAACGCGAATGAACGACACTCGTAAAATGTAACAAGCTGAATTCCTGAAAATGGTTTTCGGGCTTTGAATAGTGTCATTTTTATATGGACGTTTGTATTTTTTTTGTTTTTTTGTTTTTTTTGTTTTTTTGGTAGACATTTCAGTTCGCTTTGGCAAGGTTCAAGAGCAGTCTAATGACTTTGAAGCTTCTCTCTGTTATATAATTCGCGCGTAAGCGACGATAACGACTCGAAGGTCGTTGACTCTGTTATACCTTGCCGACTACACTTCACCTTCGACGAGATCTTAAAGAGCGAACGATCGTTTTATTTGTAGCGTTCCAAGTTGCCGAGTTGTTTGCATTGTCTAAATTAATTCGCGGTAATTGCTTCTAGAGATCCCCTTTTTCGTACCGAGTAATTCAAGCTTGTGCTCGAAGACTTACTTAGATATAATTAAATATACTATGTATATACGCTCTCGTTAAGGAAAATTTGTTAAGAACCGTGAGATACCATGTGTGCGATTTAAACTGCGGTAATCCATCTCGTTATATTCGTTAGAAAACGAGCGTGATTGAATGCGAAGGCAAAACCACCACGAGGTTTCGCATTACTTGTCGCGGATGCACCAGGT
Source organism: Pseudomyrmex cubaensis (assembly GCA_014825685.1). Classification (NCBI taxonomy): domain Eukaryota; kingdom Metazoa; phylum Arthropoda; class Insecta; order Hymenoptera; family Formicidae; genus Pseudomyrmex; species Pseudomyrmex cubaensis. Next base: position 51,125 of record QVOA01003866.1, on the reverse strand, counting down.
GAAAGAGACTCCCGATGTTTAATTCATCGGTTCGCTTAAGCGCGAGTCCCATTGCGCATCTTTAATTCGCTGATAAAGACGAGCAGAAGTATTACACGACCTTGAATAGTGTCAATATCTTTGTATTGTGAAACCGGACTATTCATTTGTCGATTAATCTGAATGACATCAATGATCGATGATAAAACGAGTTAACACGAGAGAGAGAGAGAGATGATTTTTACAATGGAGAAAACTGTGATCGAAAAGGTTCGCTATATAGCATGCCGTTATACAGGGTAAGGCACTCGACCCTTTTAGCGTGCGCCATATATCGCGCATCAATTTTCATCAGTTGCTATGAAAAGAATTTGGTGGAATCTTTGAAAACGTGAATCAAAATAATTTGCACGCAATTGCAAAGAAATTTTTTTACACCGAGGTTTTAATTGTTTCTTTATTAGTTTCCTGGTTGCACATAAAAAAATCGTAATAAATTTTACTAGAAAAGACAGTTTAATAATATTCGCAATTGTATAAAAAAAAGAGACACATATTCGAATATAAATAACTAATATTTGAAATATTGTAAATATTCGAATATAAATAACTGTCATAAAGTTTGTATATAATAATTTATTAGTACTTTGCCGGAACAACATGTTAGGATATAATTATTCCAGATATGTAGTTACGCTCTATATGTAGTTACGCTAAACGCAAAATGCGGTATACGCCATGAATATCGATTAGAATTATTATTAGTCGGAAAGCAACATGTTTGTGATAACAGAAGTAATTATATTTCGTTAATTATTATAAAATAATTAATATACGGTAGCAATATTTTAGCAAGTTGTAAATAGTGTCCATATAGTTTATCGGATTTTAGATACTTAAATATGTGATGAGATCTGATGTACTTCATGTATAAATTAATACAATATTCTCACATATATGAAAACAATGACTACGATTATTTCCGCGTATAAATGGACAGAGAAAACAAATATTATCTTATATGCTTGTCATTATTGATCGAAATATATAATATTTTTTAAACAAATCTAAACCAATATACCTATTTTTTTATCTTTTTGAATAATCATGCGAAATTTAAATTTCACAGTAACGCGAGAAACAAAATGTAATCACATTAATCGACTAAATGTAACGACCCGTTTATAATTGCATGAGTTTGCGGAATATTCCATGATAAATCATAATCATGCATCTTGTCTGTCAATCAAGTCTGTTAATAAATCAAACATCACTTAATTTCAAACCTTTGGTAATAAATTTCTTTTTTTGTTTTAGATAGAATATCTTACACAATGTGTGTTTTACTTTTTCATTACCCCCTTTTAAGAACGAGATTTGACAAGTGCAACATCGATATATATTCAGAACAATCGATGTGGTATTTTTATTAACACAAAAACTAAACACATATTATATAATGTAAGATTACGTAAATCTTTAAAATCGACTTGTGATAAAAGCTATACAAAAGCAATGATACACACTTATATAAATAGATATCTTTCTAAGAGATTAAGTGAGCGCGCACGCGCACACATATTATCGTTATCGTCGATATCATGATTCTTCTATTCGCGTAATGTTATCTGCTCTGATCACGCACGTGCGTAGATCTTTTTTCAATCTCGTAAAGTGCTCGTCCCAGAGAAAACTGGTACATTTGTCAAGCTGATCTCTCTAATTTTCGTCTACCAATATATCACTATATCAATATATCTTATCTAATATATTAATTTTGTGTGTTAAATAAAAAATTTTATTTACTTAGATGTGTAATATATGAGAATAAAATTTTGATCAACTCAATAAAGTTTAAAAAGTTTTTCCAACAAAAAGTTAGATTTTTTGTATTAATGCACAGAAGTTTGTTTGTTCTATTTGTTTGTTCTATTTTTTTCATTTATTATAAATTAATGAATTATTAAAATTAATACGTACAATGTTTATATACGTATTTTTATCACAATATGACTTCTTTTCGCGCATTTATGAAGATTAAAGGAAACAATATATTATCGCAAAATGTGTACCAAAAGATATAAATTTTAAGAACGAGACGTGTATATTTTCGACTCAAAAATAATGCAAAGCATCTTATGAATAGAAAATGTGGGATGTTCACCGGCGATCTTCGTCATCAATCCTATTTGATTGAATTAATAATAACGCGTAGGTAGAGAGAAGCGAAACCTCTATAGATAAAACTGACAGATATGTGTGTGTTGTGGGAAATGCGCGGATAAATATATAGTGAATTTTATATAGAACAATATTCGAGATTCAGACACACCGTTTTGTAGATCCCGTGATAAGTCTGTCAATATTTTTATTTGCAACGTCAATTCTTAATTTAACAAAATTATAAAATATTGTACAAATTTTTAATTTAATGAAATTAATAAAGTTGTATGTGCTTTCGTCACAGAACGTACATTACAAAATGTGTCGCAATTCTTCCATTACACGAGTCTCATTCGAGTCTCTCGATGTCTTTATGAACATATGAAATCGCTAATGTACCAGTAATTGAAGTTTTACGACGTAGTAATAGTTCACCTTGGAAAATAAAGACCGCATCTGTCAAGATCGACCGTAAATATTATCTGGCAGCAAAATTCAAAACCGAAATACGTATGTACATCGGAAATTCTCGCAATACATTAAAATAGAATAAATTCGATCTCTATGAAATATATGAAGTTGAATGTTAAAGTACGTGTCAGACACATCGGAGGAAAACTTATCCTATTATGTCGATAGAGTTGCACGCCTTTTTCAAGATTCATGAGAGAGAGAGACAGACAGATCGATAGATTTATTTATATCCACTCTGAAAGCATTGTCGAAAGCTGATGGTTCTGATGTAGGTGTTTGTGTGAGAATCTTTTGTGAAAGAATCTTTCATTATTCCGTAAAAATACAACGCAGAACGTAACAATAAATGATTTCTTATAAATTTCCTTTCGACAAGTGAAAATTGTAACAGGTAGACTATCTCTTCTTTCTTAGAAGACCAACTTCTAACGACTAAAGAATGATAAAACATTTTAAGGATCAAGCTTTTACAGAGGTATTAAAATTCAGACTAAAGAATCGCCTTCCTCTGTTTACGAAGTTGACTACGCACAGACGAAATCTACGTTACATTAAATTTCAACATTGAGGTATCACCGAGTGTCTTCAGTAGCTGAAATGATAAAGTGCCCCGCCCGGAAAGTAAGGAGTTGTAAATTCGATTCCCGGCCGAGAGAGAGGTCGTAATCTTCTTAAAACTTTGCAGCAAATTTTTCACAATAAACTGAAGAGTTTTATATACACGAGACGCAGACCAAGCATCCAAATTATATAAATTTTCAAATTAATTTAAAATTTGACGTAAAAACTTCGTTAATTTACGCGCTCACTTTTATGTGCGCACCGGCTGTACTATCTGAGTACCCTGTTCTTTGGTTCGTTAGGAAATTGCAATTTTGAAAGAAAGAGAGTTCTCAAGAACAGCGTTTTACGTATTTAATATTTCTTTATTTCAGATACTTTATTTAGACACTTTATTCAATATTTCTTTATTTGAGACTGTGCAATAGAGAATATATATATGTGTACACACACACACACACGGACACACATAACGCGCGAAACTGATTTTTGACCGTTTTGCATGTATAGCACGAAAGCAACAGTTGGCGGGGTGTCGTGCAGGTTGACAGGCGCACTTGCGCCGACGAGACGCGCTTATACGCGGGTGCAACGAGGAAAGCTCGACAAAATGAACGAGGGGTGCGCTCGCGACAGAGAAAGAGAGAGTCGGAAATCGGACATGCGTAAGATCCGACGATATAGATGCGATATATCTGTAGGAAGGCAGTTGCGTTGAAACGGCGCTTGAGGTCGGACGCGTATACGAACGTTTATAACTGAGACAGTTCCGGGACACATCGCAAAGCACTTCCGGATGATGGTGGTTTTACGCGTGTAATAAAGCATATCTGGCAAAACTCAAGCGAGTTTATACTGAGTAAGTTTCAACCGTATAATTAAATCGCAATTCTCGGTATGCGGTCAAAATTTTGCGCTGCAATTACTTCCTTGTAAGTTTTGTCAAAAGTTCTCGTAGCGAATTTTATTTATAAAATTAGCTTTACTTTCGATTGCACATTTGAAATCTTCTTGGCAGAAAATGCGGGAATAAACGCTCGATTTTTATATCGTAACAGACAGAAATCAAAAGAGTAAATGTGAAAATTTAAATGTGTTTTTTTTGCAAAACAATCATCGAATGCGAAGATTTTTATTTTGCAATTCAAAATTTTTCATATAGTAGCTGAAATACTTTGAATTTTGAAATAATATTATTTGCGAATAATGTGCACTTTAAAATGAAACATTTTTGTTCTATGTTAAATGTGAAAGAGCAAAGAGTGCACGTTAATAAATGAGTCTAACAATCCATTTATTTCAGAAAATATGTATGAAAAAAAAAATAGGTTTTGACAGAAAGTTCTTTTCAAAACCTTTTCTACAATTTTTTAAATACCTTCTAACATTTATTTTTTATTATTATTTAATTTTTGAATTTATTTTAGAACAGTGTTAAAAAAATTAATGGATCGTCCTCAGATACAAAATTGTAATATAATATATTGTATAAAATTTTTCTTACATTTCATCTTGCGTTTAGTTTGCACTAGCCTGGAAGTGTTATCATTCAATGTTTTACTTTAACTTGTTAAAATATGTATATATATCTATAAATATGTACATGAAATTATAAAAAGTGAAAACATTTGAGACGTATACGTCGATATAGAAAGACAAAATATCTATATTATTTTGAAAAATACTGTCTATATTTATTACAAGTTTATCCTTGCAAACTGTTATTTTTGAACTTGCTCTTATGCATTAAATATCAGATATAATATATTTAGATAGAAGTGAGAAATATCTAAAACAAATTAGCGAGAAATACTTAAAACAATGAAGAAACGTTTGATGAACGCTCTTCTTCACTTAAATATCTTCCACGCTAATTGGATCGTTGAACAGTTATAATGTGCCTTAAATAGCTATCTAATAAATATTTCTCTCGTTGGAAATTACAATGTAAAGTTGAGAGATATAATAAATTACCTCGATAAATTAACATTTAAAGACCACGGCAGACAGAAAGTGAGATGACATGAAGTTGATAGGTAGATTAAATTTCTATTATTGTGTGACACGTTGTGTTGCGTGGTCGCGAGCGTTTATCACTGCGATATACAACAGGTGTAACATCAGCGTGTGCACAACACATTTAGCGCGGTAATAATCGACGCATCGTCTTTCGTGACCGACACCACTACTACCTGACGACATGGTGAGTTCCCGTGAACTGGTTGTTGTTTTCAACAATTTGAATATGAGTCGGCCGATAATTGGCAACTCGTTACGCAAATGAGCTGTGAAACTCTCTCGACAAATTCCGCGTGCAAATTGAATCTTATGCGGACGTCGCGGCGCGGCGTGAAAAAGGTAAAGCGAGAGGAAGCATCGATTTAACGTACTGCGCGCAGAGAGAGGTGCTTTTGTTCGAAGGATGTCTCGCGGCTCGGTGAGTAATTTTTCTATTTAATCCTTCAGTTCCGAACGAACATTACACTTGTGTCTTTTTTGGTTTTTGTAAAATATATTTTTCTTCATCTGTGCATTTTTCAAGACGATTCCTGGCTAATGTAATAAATATATCACATGTTTCACACTGGTCAAATGCTACGGTAAAGATACAAGTCGTGCGTACAAATTTAATCTCGTGATAAACGTAAATTCCACGCATTGCTCTTCTAATTGAAAGTAACTTTTTTTCTAATCAAAGTAACCGTATTTTCTTTTTTTTTTTTAACTGACGTAATAACCGAACTAATAAAAGAAAAAGACAGTAATTTCTGTTTCTTTCATGCCGCGCGTTGCTATGGTTCTGTCACGTGCCATGTGGAATACGATGCGGTTCCACAGTGAGCGCGCGATTTTTACACAAGTTCATTTTCACCACGCGAAATTGGTTTCGCGCCGCGCAAAAGTTCTTCTGAAAAGAGAAGACGGCTCTTATGTTCAATTGCGACAAGATTTTGATCTCGATATCATTCAGAGAGAGAAAGAGAGAGTTCGGTGTGAGGACTAGCTAGTTATGATAAGCGAGAGATAATATATGTTATATGCCGCAATAATGTCTTCGCGTGTTTAACTTTACGTAAAGTAAAACACTCAATGATTGGCGCTTTAAAAACCTGTCAATTTTTTCAAGAGTGCCACTAAAACGACTCTAAGCTAATGTTGTCACAAGAAATCCAAATTAATCCCACTATAATGTCAAGTAAAAAGTAAACAAACCTGTTAACAACTAGAAAAAAAAAGTGTCAGTCGTTGGAGAAGTGTTATCTATAGATCCGGTTACTCTGTGCATGTTTAATCTTGGGCTTTCAATATATTATAAAATAAAATATACAGAAAAAGAGAGAAAGAAAGAGAGAGAGAGAGAGAAAACCTATAATATATTCAACACAAAATACGCAATAAAAGCGACAACCGCTTTTGAACGGAAAAAAAAAAATTTCATATGTTACCTTTTAACGTTCAAACTTGTTTTGATTCAAAGATTGCAGTATCTTATCGCAAAAAACGAAATAACCGTACACACGTAGATGAGTGGATTGATAGTTCGATAATTGATACTTCGAATTAACCGTGGCAATCGTGTGTGTTCGTAACGTTGCGAAGAAAAAATCATTTTATCTGAAAAACACACGCGATTAACCGTAGTGAGAATTACCGTGTGATCTATTGACGATCGGCGATGTTATCGTCGCTATTTGTTTTTGTTGATTACCGAGAGATGTTAAGAAATATCGCTTCTTCCGATAAAATAAAATACAAAAAAAAAAGAAGAAAAGAAAGAGACAAAATCGCTGAGCTGTGTTGTTCTTTTTTTAATTCTGCGCGAACGATAATCGGAGGAATCAGTTCGATATCGAATCGAAACAATCATCAGCGATTGTGTTTGCTTTAAAAATTGATACAGCCGACACACACACACACATAGATATGCGATACATGTAAATGAGGCGGCTTTTCTTGAACAAACAACGGCTGCAATGAAGTAATCGCATTTGAAATGTCACAAACCGCTGCGTACAAAAGGTTAACAGGTCATCTAAAAGCTTGAATTAAATCGCTATTATTCGCCATATCGTGAAAAATCAATATGCCAATTAAGAGTCTTAGTGACGCCCCGTTCATTTAGTCTCTCAGTAGAAAAGCCAATTAAACAAATAAGTGAAGGAAAAAGTTTGGAGCGAAAGTTACTCGGAGAAATTTACGCTCGCCTTCCCTCGTTAATAAACTGCAGTAAATTCAGACAAACGCGCGCGCTCGATTGATAAATAACGTATGTGCGAGTTGAAGATTATTTCTTGCATGTAATGTCTGTTTTTCTCTCTCTTTATTTCTCTATTTTCTCTCTCTTTAATCGGTAGATACGATCAGTTTCACTGAGCTGTTATACCGATTCGTCGATATATCGCACGACAGGCGGGTCTAAATAAAAGCGACACACACTTGCCGCCGTCATGCACCATGTTCGTTTCTGCTGCCAATCGTATATGCGTGATTACATTACGCAGGACACACGCACTCGGGGGGTTTCGCGCTTTGAATTTTTTACTGCGGCGCCGACACATCGATTCGGTGTGAGACACACAAGTGCACGGAAAATATTGACGCACTTCCGCCGGAGCCGCCCGCCACCGCGACGATCCCACTCAATCTCCATGTGTGTGTGTGTGTGTGTGTGTGTACGTATGTATGTTCCGATTTTAAGAGACGTGTGACGAGACGTTACTTGCCCGATGGAGTTATGTGCACGCTCTGCGCGAGCACAACGTCGACACTGTTATTGAAATATTGACGAAACGAGATGATGAAAGCGAAGTGGCTGTCCATTGGGTCCCAACACAATCCTTCAGGTTGCGCGTATTATCTTAATGCATCGGAAGAAAAAACGGAAAAGAGAAAAGAAATTGTTAAAAATTGCAACTTCTATACATAGATACACGTACACATAAAAACAAACTGTTTCTTTGTCAAAGGTAAAAAATAATGATTTTAGATGATTTACAAAATTAATAGAAACAAAAATAATATTCTGAATTTGCGCAAAGAAACTCGAACTTTGCATGAAACTTGGTAAAATTATCCGACAAGTCTACACGAAATCCGACAACGCAAAAAAATCACGAAATTCTACGCAGCAGTACGATAGAAAAAACTACAACCGGAAAAACAACACGCAAAATCAAGTTTCCGCATATATTTTGCAATAATTTCTAACTGTCCGTCGTTCGTTCATTTCATACAAAAATAATATATGAAAGAAGATATAAATAATATGAAAGGAGATATATATGTAATAAAAAATGAACGAACGACAGACAAAGTCGGAAATTGTCACTAAATATACGTAGAAACTCGAATTTGCATGATATTATTCCGGCTCTAGTCTCTTTTTCTCTTTATATACATATATACATTTGTACATATATATGTATATTAAGTTATATATAGAGTTAATATTTTTTGGTGTTTGAAATATACGAAAATACGTATATTTTTTTAAACGGATATTACGTTTGATAGAAAAATTGTGCACTATAACATTTACGATCTAACAATTATAGAGGAAACAAAAAAACAAAAAAAACACATCTGCACTGTAACACATAATTTACTGTACCATAAAAATAAATATACACACACGCTCGCGCGAGAAAGGTGATATGAGAAGAGTGTTGTGCGGAAAAAATCGGGATCTATAATCCCTTTCAAAGGAGAGAGAGAGAGAGAGAGTCGAATTTTGACAAGCGATGTAGATTTGTCTATACAAACATTATAATATCGCATATCGATATATATATCGCATATCGATATATATCGCATATCGATATATATCACATATCGATATATATTGCATATCGATATATCGATCTTCTTTTTGTTTCTAATTGCCGATTCCAGCAAAGTGTTAAAACTTTCTTGTATAAATTAAATTTTATCTCATTAATTTACACACGTACACGTCTGATACACACAAGTTCACGTTTTTGAAAACATTTCTCTTTTTTTCTGCGCATTTCCTCGTGCCGCAATGTGTATATAAAAAAAAAAATATCGTCTAGTCATAATTACGACCCAGTTTTTTCGTTTGCTTGATGTTGATTGCGATGGTAAATCACGTGGCGTTCTGAATTTCCTAACATCATCTTATCTCTTGTTTAGATCCGTCAGTTTTATTTAATAAGACGCGCGCTTTCTTCCTTGACAAATCCATGGTCTCGTGTTACTTTCCGCGTGGACTTGCAACAAGCAAAGCGTTATTATTCTCCACAATTCACGTCATTATCATTATCCGTGTGCCTTTCATGGTTTTTTTCGAATCTTCTGTTATTAATTTATGTTCTTGAAAAAAAAAACGAGATAGAGAACATCTGTGTGGAGCAACAATCGTAGAATTCACGTGGTTTTACTGAATAGTCACTGTGATTGCGCATCAAAGTATTCAAAAACAGATTTAATTGATGTACACGTCATTTGTTCAATTTTGTTACAAATTTAAATGTCATGCATCTTTTTTAATTGCAAAACATGTTACACAAAAAATTTGAATAGAAAAACAAATAGTATAATTCGATATTAATAAATTGTAGGACAAGAATATTGCACGCAACGTTGCACGGACAAAATAATGTACGTGCTTGTCGGGATAATGCGCCACTCACGCTCTTTTGCATAAAACAACATCACATCAAAGCGATAAGTATACAAAATACGTCGCCAGTTTGCTCACGCTCGGTAAAGCTCATTTGTAGATTTAGCACGGAAACTGGTTTTATTGTCGCGTGAGAACGCAAAAATCAATACGAGAACTTTTGCCCGTTAACTTGCGATACTTCAAAAATATAAATCGAAATAATTAAAACACGTAATACAATTCTTATAATAATTTTCTAGGAATAAATTAGACAATGAATTCATTTGTGAAAATTAATTACAATATTTTTTGCGCAGTAAATGTAAGGTAATAAAAAATGTAAGGTAATATATAATTTTACAGTTACTTATATACATAATTTACGGTTTGTGATATGTTTAATAATTTTATACTTCCAAAAACCTATTTATTATCTTCGCGAAATTAACTAGAGCTGGTTGCCATGTTTCCCCACCTCCGAAATACCGCATATACGTATGTGTATCATCTTATTAAAACAACGACACACCCATATTGACATCGGCACGTATTAATTTTGAGATCTACGCGTGATGAAGTAAACCAATTAGTAATGACCTATGGCGTTCAAGGCTAGAGAATTCGCTCTTTTATTTCTTCGAGATAATATTTCGATCGATCTGTTTGTATTTATTTAGTTTTTTTTTTTTTTTTTAGAGAGGATTACATTAAAACTTTTTGGATTAAATTCTAAACTTGCTCGTTGCTATTATACTGTTACGTAAAATCGCTGTAACGTATTTGTAAATACTTAACACGATGTTTTTATATCCGTTGTACTAACTGCGAAAAATGGAACTCGCGTGTGTGCGAAAATAAAGAGAAGCAGCCAGAGTTCTGCTACATCATCGACTATGACAGACTTGGCAACGCGACGTCTGCCGGCGTGTACCACTTACAATTCACATAGATTCTATTTCCCGCTCGGTGAATGCTGAGTCCTGATTCTTGGAAAACTTTTGTACGCAAAAATCTATAGTTTATATACTATAAACTTTACGTGTGCAAAAGTTCAAAAATCGAAGCATTGACGCAGTAACGTCGAGCCAGCCACGATACCGTTTCGAATCTCGCCGCCTCACATTAGGAGTCCACCTTATTGTAGATCCGTAGCTTCTTAGCTTATTAGCAAAGATGTGTCGAAGAGCCTCGCAAAAAATTGAAGATACGTTAAATACAAAGAAAACATCGCGACACACCGCGCTAATAGTCGAGATTGTCGAGAATGCGCAGCGGGAGAGTTCTGTCGATTTTCATTATCTTGTAATGCAAGATCCTAGTTTCACGAAACTCTGTTGATTCCTCATTGTGTCGATGTAGAATCTTAAATTTTGTAAGTATTTACTGTGGCTTTGGAGACAATTTGGCACAGTTCTCCTAATCCCGTGAGATTACCGAATTACCGCAAGTGAAGACGGCGAGATTTCGATTCCCTGATGTCTCGTGTTCAGACACGAGAGCGCCAATATATTACACGAGCACCGAGTTATCTGGCGCCTCTAATTTTTCTTCTTTGCAATACCAATTAATTGTAACTGTAGTGGCCAATTGAAGTTACTGTTGTAACTTCAATTGCCAAAAACTTATAATTTAAAAAAAAGTTTTTAAATTATTAAAAAACTTAATTAGTTCATTATTTTAAATTATAAAAATATTTCTTACTTCTGAGCCTTACTTTTTTCTTTCTTTTTTAGTTTTAGTAACTTAATCAACGCGTGTGCACGTGATCTTTTAGTTAATATGTGAAGATACACACTCGTATTTAAATACGTGAGAGGAAAAGAGCGAGAAATGACGTTTTTATCCGATCTTCTCTTTGTTATTTCTGTTGTGTAATGAAGAACCCTCGTAATCAACTTCATTTTATGGTTCTTGTGTATGTTCTAGAGTTCGGCGTTTACTTAGGTCTGTAATTAAAACGGCGTGTATGGGTATTCTTTTTTTTTTCTGCGTGTTTCTATATAGTTGCTTTTGTCAAAAACGATTTTTAGTTTTGAACAAAAACTCCAATTACTCTTTTCGCTTCTCGACTATTAATCAATAAAAACACAGAAGCAATTCAGAGAAAGCATTTCTGTCCTGCGAAAGATTTCTCTTTCCGGGAAAATCCTAGCGAAAATGAAACTTTCCATTGCGCAAACGTTGAAAATATTTTTTTTCCGGAACACGAGAAAATTGTTAACGTTTCGGTTAATTACGAAAAAATACATTTGACGCGTTCTGAATCTATATACAATTAGCAAAGCAAATTGTCCGAATGTGATTGTAAAATTGATATCTCTGACAATTGCAAATTTATTTTTGCAGCTATTCATACGCCTAATTACTTTCCGCAAACGCGATTATGCGACTAGATCTCGTGTATGTATAGTATAGGATGTAATCACGGAGGATCAACGATCTCCGGGCACAGATAACCAAGTTCGCTCGGAACAACCCCAATTAGCAATTAACGCGATCTCGTCGCACACGTTATCCGTTAATTAACAAGTATGCCAACAAATACCACCTGCCGGCTTGCAAGCGGCGGGCAGAGAAACAGGCTCTCCTCTTGATGTCCATCCTTTTAGCGAAGTGTTCGGTAATCGATTTTGTAATACTCCGTTTTCGTGAATTAACTGGCGCAGTAGGTGGAAAATTAACACAACTTTGATCAGAATTGAGACTTTTTCATTTTCCTTTGATTTTTGCTTCAAATGGATTGAATATATAACATAAATTATTTTGACAATTTAATAAGCTCGTGAGAAGACGAAACAGAGTGTGCGATTTACTGAATAAAAAGAAAAAAAAAACAAAACGAAAAAAATACAAAATACAAAAATAATACGTTTCGATCCCTTCATTTGAATCTTCTTCAGTGTACAAACAGAAGTTTTAATTTATTTTTTTACGCTAACACGTACTTCTTGTGTTCTGGCTCGCATCTCTCTCTGTTTCATAAATTATTTGTTTTGCGAGAGTATAAGAAATATAGAAAATTATTACTTAGCGAAAAAAGTTTAATATCTTGTTATAGTTTTACAAAAACTCATAAAAGTTAAAAACGATGTTCAATGTTTTACTTAACACATGTATAAAGGTTACAAATTTTACTGTAAATAACAGTAAGATTGGCCTGTAGAGAATCAACGAGAATCTTTGCACTGATCGTTTTCATCACTTTTACATCTTCGACGAATTTTTCAATATACGCCATTTTCATTATTAAATCTTCCAAATCTCACGCGCGACTAAAGGTCGTTGTTTGAAAATTGCCGGGCCCAATTATATTTGATCTTTACGGTACACACGAACAAATATTATCGCTCTGAACAGGACAATAAAACGTAAGTGAAGACCAAATGTTTTGTCGAGTGGAGTGATATGATTAAGCTCCATTACGCATTTCAAAGCTGTATTAGTAGGGTTTAGTATTAGTAGGAATTAACGGATGAGTATTACTTGCACGAGATTGAGATATTTATTCGGTGTTCCGACATTATCCGCGTCCGATTATTATTCGCGAATCTTTCTTATTAAATTTTGCACGAGCTCTCTATCAACTAAAAAACACAAGATTTTAACAATATGATGTGTCGTTGTTTATATTAATAATTGTATTATATTAACAATTTAAGTTATGCCAGAGAGCCATTCTCCTGTTGGATGACACGGTGACACTTATTCAGTCACATGTGGAATGAGAAATATGTATATTTTTTTCCGTCTTCTCATGCAATCCCGAGAGATCTACCCGCGACCACACCCCAGCAGCCGCCGCTTGCGTGAACGTTTTAGTAGAAATGAGCACTTAAGGAGGCAGACTCTGAAACTCCGACGAAAATCCATGCAAAAGAGTTCGCCCCAGAAAGTTAAAAGATTGCTTTCAGATTGAATGAATAATATAATAAATGGATCGGAGAGGACTGCTTTTACGTGCGTGCGAAAAGAGATTTATGTCATCCCGGTTCTCGTTTCGCTTCGTCTGCGCGAAATAACGATCACGAAACTCAACGATCTGACGATGATTTTTCCCGAAGAGCGCTCACAATGTCAGATCGCGTTGTCGGCCGTGAAATCGAAACATCAAGAAGCTTACGTTTATCCAGATAATTGCGGATTAACCTTTTCCCAGTTTTATAGGGTAACCAGATACGTCTCTTATTTAGCATTGCGAGCTTTTCGAGCAAAACGAGCCAAGTCAGGAGCAATTAATCCGACTAGCCGAGAGAGAAATGCTCGCTCGATCTGAATATTCGGTTTGTTGAACATGTCTTTAAAATCATTTCTTAAACGGCGGGAGAGGAGGGATATGATTATTAAGATTCCTGCTGAGATTGCCGGTTGCCAATTGAATTCCGCGTAGCTTATAACCCCGAGTTCGCGTTTGTCTTGTTCACTTTACAATAACTGCGCTTTACTCTCAGCTTACCAAGAGCAGCGCCTCGTGTTTATTCTCTTGTCTGAAAGTTTGTTGCCTCGCTTTTGAAGTTTATAGCAAAGATTTCTCTCTTTCTCTTCCGGTAGAATATTCACGAGTAAAAGCAAGCAAAATAATCACTTGCGCAAACTGTTGTGGACAACGACGAATACTTCGCGACTCGAACTTTCCGCGACAAACTCCGGTTCTTGACGACGCTTCTTTATCATTTGCAAAAAGAAAAAAAAGAACAATCAAGTATTAGACTCATCCCGACGCGTACAAATTTGAATGATGTAAAACAGCTCGAATAAATAAACAAACAAACAAACACTTAACACCAGCCACCGCAGTTGTTGGTGCGTGTGTAATAGTTTTTTTATTAAATTCTAAAATAATGTTTCTTGGTTCTCTCCAGTACAAATTAGGTAAATAAAAGTATTAATATCTCGACCGTGGAAATAATTGAACGCAGATTATTAAAAATAAAACAAAGTAAAAATTTATAAAAAGCGCGTATACAAATTACGCTCCTCGATATATCGTCGAAGATAATTTCTTTTTCTCGTCAAGATTAACGTATGTCGTATTCCTTCCCTCGAATGTTCACGTATTATTTCGAAATAACACAAAATTTTGCAGAAACAAGATGTTTCCGCGTAAGAAAATAATCTGCAAATAACCCCATATCTCTCTCTCTCTCTCTCTGACATCGCCACGCGCTGCAGAATCGCAACACTGCTAGATTAGACAGTTGAGCGATACGCGAGTCTTAAAATATCCTAAAACGCGCAAATCTGAAAGGGAGGTTTGTCAGTGGCAAATCTAGCGTCCCGTGGGACGCCGAGATTGACGGAAACTCGTAAGTTTAAACTAGGCGTGTCTCGAGCCGAAACCAAATTAAGTACTTTCCTTCTTCATCGTTGCAGAAACTGGGAGTCAGGTGCGCAAGCGATGAGTATTTATGTTTATCTCTACTTTCCGTGATGGCAAGCCCAAGAACATGTAATTACAAGGAACATTGCCGTTACGATGTTCTTAAAGAAGAAGCGACGTACATATATCTGGGACGTAATGCAAGTACGCGACATCGACGTCAACGTCGTCGCATGCCGCATAATTATCATTATCTGTCTTTTGTTGCTCACCAAAGCTTTCGTCATATTAAAATATTTAAACAATCTACGGTTGAATATTGAGAAAGTTGCAATAATAATCAAAGTCACGTAATATTACTTTAATCCTATTAACGATTATTAACGGTTATTAACGAAAAAGAAACGTTAATTTAACATCGCGATGAGTCATAAAAAAAAAAAATAATTACACGGGGAAAACCAATGTAATTCTAATTACCGTATTTATAAAACGCAAATGTAATCAAAGAGAGATAGTTTTGCAATTGCGATAGCGGAGAGTATTATAATATTAGAAATCCCACGTAGTGTAAAAGACAATGAGTTCTCGCTAAAAGATAGTTTTAAGTTATAAACTTGATTAGAAAGCTGTGCACGCGCGATTATACGCGCGATATTTCTCTCCCGGTTATTTAATATAACTTTAAGACATTCCGTCTTCCCGACAGTTGTCAGTACACGGGGAACGGAATTGAAATTCCTCGCAGAGGCCCTCGAGAAATCGAGGAAGCATCGAGGAATATAGACGTAAGCGAACCACACCATTCCGGACAAGTTCCGCGATGCGGCATGGTTACCGCAACGTCCCAATGGTAGTTACACAGTCTTCTCCGGCATCGCCATGGCCGGTTGTCTCTCTATATCCGACGCAATCCCTTTATTATCTTCTTGCACCTACGGGTGAATTCTGTTACGCAACTATCCGTAAGCTCTGATTTCAGAAAACCGAACGTTTATATTATTTCCGCAAATAATATATATTATTACAAGAGCTTTGTTTGTTTTTCTTTTTTTTTTTTTTTAACATCAAAACTATCTCGCAGCCGCGTTTTCTCTTCGCAAAAATTCAAATAATATTATTCAGATAATATTTGCAAGGCATTTGTTGACTCACATAATTTAGCTCTTGTAAATACGGCGCTACGAACGTTTTTAGTATCTGCGCGATGTCTTGTGCGAGTCTCGGACATCTACGGAGATTGAAAAACGCTACGAAACCTTTCGAACCGTCCAATAATCGATTGATCTTTCATAAACATTGAATTGAGATTTACATTCCTCGCGTTTATTTATTGATTAGTACGTTTATTTCGATGTAATAACGATGAGCGTAGTAATTATTGGCATATATGATTCAACATTGGAAAAAAAACTTCCCAAGAATTGTTTTCGCAGAAGAAAATTTCGCGAAAACACAAAATTGAAATTCTTGAATATTTTCCACGCGAAAAAATTTCGAATGTTCGTCTTATTTACTTCTTTATACATGAAAAAAAAACTCTTTTCTTAAACTTACATATTTATATCTTATATAGATCCATTTCTTATATATAAAAGTTTTATTATTAGCTCGGTTTATCTTTTACACTTATCTCTTTCCACAGAGACACTCTATCGCTATCGCTCGTATCTGAACGAGAAAAACGTGATGATATATAGAAATTATACTCCGATACGTGTGGGGGAAGTATACGATCTCAAAAAAAAAAGTTTTCATATTAGAAAAGATGTGAATACTAAAGATACGCAAAATGCAACGGAAACTCGCTTTCACTCAGATTGAATATGCGAGTGAAGACCGAAGACTTCTCAACGTGAACGCCGAAGGCTTTTTAAACATGTACGTCTGCTCTCGAAGAAGAGATATATACATAGCGAGTTTTTTATATCTCGCGGATATAATATAGTAGAAAAACGTGAACAGAATTCATCCCTTATATAATCTCCTTTCGAGGAGATAACTATCTAACTTATTTTTTCTCGACGTAAATGTATATAAACAAGACTGCCACAAACAACGTTTTTCCATGAGGAAAACATCGAAATCGGAACAAAAAGAATCCATCCAATCATAGTAAAGAGCAGATGTTCACCGCGGAACATCTAATGAAAATAGCGATTTGTGCGCGTATATAATATATAATATATAATATGTAGTAAAGAGCAGATGTTCACCGCGGAACATCTAATGAAAATAGCGATTTGTGCGCGTATATAATATATAATATATAACACATAAAATATATGTATATGAAAAAATGGATGTTTGTGCACAAATCATAAATATTCCGCGATGTCATACTGACAAATAGTACGGAAAAACAACTTGTTGTGGATATTGCTCGATCACGTCCGATAGTATCTTTCGCAGCTAGCTTGTTATTGTTATCATTGTATAAAATAAGCGGCGCGAAAGAAAAATGTGAAATCACGGGATAAAATAAATATCCATTTATCCAACGAATGGAGGGAGGGGAAAAACAGGATGAGATTTGCGATGAGTGAAGTTTGCGAAGCCGCGGCTACACTTCTGGGTTTTCGTCGCGTGACAAGGGTAGCGAAATAGGCCATCGGACACCGGACAAATGAAAGCGATCTCGTGGGTGTCTTCAACCCCGGCGTCTTGTTATGCTCTTTTGTGCCATGATATATAACCGGTATGCGTATTGTAATACGATATTTTTAACTTTCCTCGCTCGTTCTTTCTCGTGCACGACAGTAATTGAAACGAGAACTTTTAACCTTCGCGTCACGCATTCTTCTGGGTTCCTCGAGAAACGAGAATACGTCTCTAACAAACGACGATCTCGCGCGGAATGCAAGAGCAAAAAAAAAGTTTGGTAATCAGACAAATGGACGAAAATAAAATTAACATTTTTACAGTAAGTCGTTGCTAAGTCAGGGCGAGTAAATTGCTAATCTCAGAAGTTAACTAGCGTACATTTTAGAATTCTGTGGCACATAGAAGTCACGCGCTAGTTTAGATATATATATATATGTATATATATATCTATAGAGTTCTCTTTTGAGAACTTAATTATCTAAAGGAATGATGTATATAACGCCACGGCTGTATTGAAGAATCATAAAAGCTAACATGTAACGAAATACGTCACATTTCAAGCGGAATTGACTTGCTAAGCTCATTAGGTTCGGTTTTGTTTCACTCTCCAGCACGTGCATATATGGACGTAGCGTACACGTCAATACTTGCGTGCAAAAGACCAGCGTATGGCACACCATCATAAGGGAATACGAAAGCTCAGGATTAATTAACGTTGCATGTAAATGAATACAAATGTGAGTGACGCTATTCTTCTTCAAATCAAACGGGATGTTCGAATGTTTTCCGACGTATTTGAGATATACAAATATTATCAAATACACGTGCAAATAATGATGTTTCTGTATAAGGATGAAATATCTCTGAAAAATGTATATTGATTCCGGTAAAATGACAGACGCCGTCCTCGAGTTTGAATATATTTTTTTAATCTGTTATAGAATCAAACAAATTGCAGAATATTATATGCAATTAGATAAATCTTGATAATTCCGAAACGTTGCGGTTATATTTTGAAGTATTTTCGATTGTTTCACGTGGCAAACGCATTATCACATATTCGCATGCTTTTTCGTCTTCACAGATATAAATTTAGAAAATTTCTTATTATTCATGTTATCTCAATATCGTTCCCCCACAAATCACGTCCGAATCAGTGAATTGCAAAAAAGCAGACAACAATACAAGACGTTTATTTCGTCTGAGCCGAGCTGTTATTCCGTTTTTACATTTTCTCGAATATTTTTGCGGACAATTTCTTCGATCGTTCCGAAAATAAATTTTTCTATCATAATGAAAACTTAGCAGATATATTAAACTTTTCTGATTATTTCCCATGTATATTTTATTATTTAAACATGTAATAATGTTATAATATACGCCAAATAATATATTATAATCATGAAAATACTGACAATGGAAATTCATAAGCGCGCGCACGCGCGCGTGAGAGAGAAAGCACCAAATTTACGTATAATAGGAAGACTAAGAGGATGGAAGGTTCATATGAAAGATTTATGACTGTCGCGCGCTCTCTCTCTCGTCTTTTTGTCGTCAAAGAAAGAGAACTTGGTTCTACCAAGAACGAGAGGAAGTGACATTTTCACACAAATTAAATGAAGTGCAAAACGAGCGAAATACCGAGTATTTAACGGCACGAAGTGGAGCACGGCAATGCAATTGAGACGAGTTCGTGAATACATACGAATCTGCAATGCCCGATCTTTCAAATCGAATCAAGTGCACAGAGAAACCACCGATGAATAGCATCATAAGTATTATATGCTATGAAGTCTCTCTTCCTCTCTCTATTTATCTTTCTCAACATTCGTCATGTTCATTCAAGCATGTAAGTATTTTCTTATTGACGGAATACAAGTACATGCTCGGAAAGACACACTAGCATTCCACACATTTTCCTTAAATTCCCTTTCTCTCTCTCTATCTCTCTCCGAGCGCAACGTTTAATTAAATACAAATGTTACATTCGTCTGCAAATGCTATGTTCATCTATTACTCCATAATATTCGCGAAATTGCTCTATTATAAATGTATAATTACGCCATTCAGCGGAGAACAATGAGAAATGCAGAAATTCGGTACATCTGGAAAGTCTTTTCTAAGCAACACACGTTTTCATTCTGCGTTTATCGTGTATTTGCTCCATTGAAAGCTACGAAGCCAGACAAATACTTTCGACAAAAAAAGAAATAAATGTAAAAAAAAAAAATATTTAAATAAATTTATTTCTATTTTCAAAAAGAGTGTAATATAATATATTTTCAAATATAAGTGTGTGTGTTTGTCTCTTAATTTTGTTAATTTATATGGGAAAAAGCCGCAACTTACGATTCCACATTATCGGAGAAAACTAAGAATATAAATAATGTTTGCGACGGTAATAGTTGACTCTTCGACCGACGGCAATAATTGACTCTTTGACTGCTGGTTTAGGCTTTCTCTTTAATTGTTTGACCGTTCGCATATGTTGATTTTATTCTTTATTCTACCTCGGCAAATTGCGCCTATATTAATCTAATCGGTCGTGTGCGCGCCAGTTATTCAACACGTGGGATATTTTCATTGCCGCCGGCGCGGTCAGAAGTCTCGCTGAACACACTTTTCAAGTGCCTCTGGCATTCACTCGAACATTTCTCTCGAGAGTCTCGTAATCATCATCAAACGCTATCGCATACATTCTATTTTAATGTATATGCTTGCATACATTGTATCGATCAATAAAACAAAATTTACGCGCATCTGTCAAAAATTTGATCGCGGCAGGTAAAAATGAGCAAAGCAAGCCGTTCTATAGTTTTGTGAATCTCGCGCGAATATTGCGTTTTCATTTGCCGATCGGTCTTTTCACCGAGCCAATAATTATCTTGTGTTCGGATAATAGACAACATCACGAAAGAGAAGAGAGAGACGTTAGTCGCCCGATCTACTAATACACAGCTAATTAAATGACAAACAAGGGCGCGTCGGAGAGAGGCCATTCCTGATGATATTATCGTCTGTTCGTTACTTCAAGATTTCGCCGATTAGTTTTCGTTTGGACGATAGTCTATCCAATCCAAACTTTAAACCTATACATACTTTCGCGCAATAAAATTTTCACACGACATATTTATCCCATCAGAGTTGGTCATTTCTTTTTTTCTTTTTTCACACAAGTTTCTTCTCACAGTTTGAACTTAATTAAATTTTTTTTCCTACATTTTGTTTTTTATTTGTCAATTAGACAATTTAATGAAGAAACACTTCAATCGAAAATAAATTATCGAAATTTGAGGTTGCAGCATATTGTGTGCTTTATGGTAACATTAATCCTAGCTTATTGTACGGACGGCTGAAACCACGTCAAAGCGTATCCCTTTCCCCGTGAATGCGGGAGGATAATTGATTACAGATGCTTCGCGTTGTGTAAGCTTATTACGACAAATGCTTTACCATGCAACAATTAATGTTTCATGTTCTAAGCCAATAATTCGAAAAATAATCATTTGATGTGATTAATTGATTGAAATTAGTTATTGTGCGTAATGTGAGTAACAATAGAGAATAACGAAAATCAATTATAAACAGAACACATGGCGCCGGATATATCCTATTTTCCAAGAAATTGACAATTGGTTAATAATGCGTCAATATTGTGTTTCAGAGCGAAGTGTTCTGAGGTCAAAGAAGCAAAAAAACTGCAAAAAACCGTATGCGACTAACGTGGTTCAAGAACGCTAGTCATTATGGAAATACACGTAAGTACATATATATAACATTATTGTTACTTATTAATAAATAGACAGAACTTCCAATGATGACACAAAATAAGAATTGAAACACAAATTAAAAAAAAATTAATAAAAAGCAATTAAAAATGTTTCATATAAACGAGATATCAAATTAAGTGAAAAAATTATGTAATTATTTAATACGTTTTAATTGAATACACTTTGGTGTATGAGAATCAATAAAAACATCTTTGCCCTCTTATAACGATGTTCGTCGCTGGAGCTTGGAGTGAGATTCGCTCGATCATCGAGAGAGATTACGGCCGCAGTTATCTACCCCGCGCGAATAAAGCGGCATTATGCGACTCGTCGCGAGAATAAACACGCGTATAGAAAGCTTCAAGTGGTTGGTCATGATAAGTACGCTATTTTCGACTCCGTTTCACCTCCTTCTGTTGCAACTCGTTCTTCCGTTCGGAAGAACCCGAAAATCAGCGCGACACGATGCTTCTCGCTCTGTAACAAATGTTTATTAAACGTTATTAGAGTATTAATTATTATTAGAACTATATATAATATAATAACACAGCCAATATGTTTTTGAAGTTTGATATTTGTATTACTTACACATATATGTTTTATGCACTTTTCTCTATTTTTTCTACATTTGTAAAAACTAAAAAAAAAAAAGAGATACCACATATTTCCATTTTAGTCGTAAAATATTCAAAGAAACTTGTACATCTTAAATCGCAGCACGAAACTTGCAATTTTTTTTTATCTTCTCGTTTCGTATTTTTTCTCGGAAAACTTACTTCGCTTAGCGCAAAGAAAAGAAAAAGATAACCAAAGAAACTTTTCATCCCTCACTTCACCAGGTGATGTTTCTGATCGCATTGATGATGCCGTGTCGAATCCGTTACCGTGCATTCGCTTTTTAATGGAATCCGTAAGCTTCTAACATAAACACGAGCTCAACTTTTTCCCAGCTCATTCGGCTTTTCGCATGTGACTGCGTAATGACGGTAAAACGATCTCTCTCTGTTTTGCGAAAAGCAGCTCGTGTATGCAGAAGCTGCGCACAGATTATTACACTAACATTAACGTTACATCGTGTGCAACGTGAGAGACGTGAGTATTTGGTATTAAAATCTGCATATCACGCAGTAAAATAATTACGCATCCAGTTTTAAGTATAATTATTATTATAGTAGCTGGTGATAATCATCTGGACCGGGTGTGATACTACGATAACCGTAAAATTAGTTAGCACCGAGAAAAATTCACTGTGTACGTGGTTACACGCTGCGGCGCAATTTCTCTCTGTATGAAGCTCGATAATGGCATCAGATAATTTTCCCCAAACGTGTTCGGCCGCGAGCGCTTCAAAATATATCCTTCACATGTACTCGACAAACTTTCGTGCTTTTTAGCGGGGGACCGAAGCGGAAATTTTGCCGTCGCGCGGAGTTGTTCGATTCCGTCGAACAACGAGATTTTCCCCCGACACTTCTTCGCGACACGGCAAAACTTCTTCTTTGAGGAAAGAAAAGCCGTGCGCTGATTTCGAAGTAGGTGAATTGCGATGTCGCATGTGCATGTTTCCGAAAAAGCTCGATGTTGTACAGATTGAGAGAGAGAAAACTCTCAGCGCGTCTTCTCTATCGATTTTACCGCATATAAATAAATAATTCTGCTGCCGCCTTTTGAATTTTATGAGAAAGATTTATGTATACTGTTTTTTTTTTGTTTTTTGTTTTACATATCATTACCTTTGATATACTTGAGCTCTCTCGTGTTTGCACGTGTAAAAGTTCGAAGAAAACCGGTAATTTTTTATCACTCGATTCTTTCGATCGATACAATGTTTTCCAAGTGATTAGCTGCGCTTTCCGCGTGATATGTCGGAAATGTTTCCGCGAATTATGCTTTGCAAAAATTGTAACTGAAGAAAATTATACACCGCGTACAGTATGGTAGAAAAACTTTTGTGCAACGTATCGATCATACGTTTCAACGATGACTTGACTGTAAAAGAATAAAGTAGAAATAACGTAGAAATGATTTGAAAACAAATTGATTTTATTTAGCTTTACATCAGTAACAAATACGTATATATGTTTGATATTTATAACATTTTATCAGTTTATCAGATAAAGAGTTTCTTATGAATCTTGTCAATACAGCACAAACCAATTATTATTTTTCTGAAATGTATGATCGATATTGCAAAAATATTTTGCAGAGTATAATTTAAAATTGGATTTTTTAATAGAAAAAATATTCGCGCACAAAAACAAAAGCAGTTTCGAACAGTTTTGTCGTAATTCTTTTCCACGTGAATTTGTAGAGTCCTCTTGGAGCGTCCTCTTAGTTACAATCTTGTAATCCGCTTATTGAAATGAAATAAAATTTCATTTCACGACGATGCAAATCACGATGGATTACACGTGGAGCAAGCAGAAACTATCCGAACAAATTGCGAAAAATAAATGTCGTGAAAACTTTATCGATATTTGGCGCACGGAACTTTGGTAAATATCAGTAGTCACTGTTATGTCGATGGCTGGTCGTGTTCTAAATCCCGGTAAAGCACTGACAAGTGTTCTTCTCGGCAGAAGAGAGAAGTTCGAGCTTAAAGCTAGATCCAGTTCCAATAGGAAGATTAAATCTTTCGTGCGAAATAACCGTACATTTGCTCGGCTCGAGAGCGCAGTTCACCTCCGACGATATGTACGTTCGTTTGCGTCGTATAAGTCACATGTGTTGAGATATGAGGATCTGTTTCCTGATTGTAAATTACACGGAAGTATATAAAAATATCTGTCTGGCAAGAGAGAGAGAAAGAGACAGAAAGTTCGCCATTTCCGAGACAGCATTCGCGCTTTCAAGTACATACATTTGCTGCGCTCAAATGTACTTGAAAGCGCTTAATATATAATGTATAAAATTTTTTTTACATATTTATATATTGTGGATATACACTCGAAGTAATTGTTTTTAACAATAAATTTCGCGAAACAAGTAAAGTGACGCGTATTCGAATGAGGAAACAGAAATAAAAAAAAAACGTTTCTGAAGAAGTGTAAAGTATTTTTTACTACAGAAACATATATTTTTCGTTCATTATTATTGCATCTGAAAACAAACACGTACATTTTTTAATATACCTACTAGAAAAACAAGGAAAGAGAGAAAGAAAGCGAGTGCACTTAATGCAAATTTTTTTTTTTACAAAGCTTGTGTACGTTATTAAAAACCTATAGAAAAAAATTTTTTTAAATATAAATAATAAACTTTTAAATTAATGTGTTGTGGTAAACACATTTCAAAAGTGAAGTATAGCGCGAATGTATTTTGCGTCAGAATGACAATGAGTTTATTATTACGGTAGTTTTTATATTTCACTTTTGACTCCAGCATTGCGCGCTATTTTTATTTACAAGACGTAAATAAATAAATTGTACAGTACTTATGGCGACATAAAGAATAACGTCAGCGACAAAACATTCCCGCGAAACTTTTATGCATTGTTTAACATCCCGTACTGAAGATATCCAACTAATTCATTGTCGCAAAAGTAAATTCGCGTAAATTCAGACGAAAGGAAGAAGGAAGATGCGCACCGGAATCTCGGCCAGCATTATCCGCAAGGTTTATTTCGAGTAAGCGACCTAGAATAATCGCACTGACATTTTATATACAAGCCGACGATATACGTAGCAACATGGCAGTAGAAATGTCGGAGGCAATGTAGTAAACAAAATAAACGAAATTTGTTACCTTCCGCAAGAAAGAGGTGCGCGAAGTGCCACGAGGGAAAATTTGTGTAACGAACAGCGAAATCGTTTGGAAGAATTCACAGACCGATATTTCTGAGCATTTAAAAACAAATAATTCGCCTGATTTAACAGTAATAATATTAATTGTAATAATAATTAATAATAATGTTTGAATGAACTTCCAAATAAGCCACTGTTACGTACGTGTAAATTATTCATAAGCGTAATATGTATACCTATATTAAATGTTTGATTTCAGATTGTATGATCTAAACCTGTGTATAATTTATATATTTAATGCTATTTTGCGTATTAATTTGCTTCTTGATGATCGGCGATCGCTTTACGCGCGATTATAAAATGGAGAAAGAGAGAGGAAGAAGAAGAACAAGCTAGAATATTATTATACACAGAATAACAATAGGATGATTTTGTTAAAAAAACTCTAAAAACGTTAAAAATGTTAAAAATGTGATACAGCAATTTAATAAAAATAGTGGTAAAAGATATCATGAAAAGAATATTATATTGTTGAAGCAGTGCTGTCGCATATTTTTCATAGCTGCCTGAAAAAAAAAAACAAATCGTGAAATTCTTCAAATTCTGTAACCAAAAACGTGGAAGAGACAACAAAAGGAAAGACAAAAGAATTGAAGTGGGAAATATTCGATTTTATCGGGTTTTTAACAATCACAAAGACATTTAGCTTTGTCGCTTTCGTGAAAAGCTCAGCGAGTGTTAATATTTTCTGTGCGTTTTCGCATTTCAAAACGTGACAGAAGCGCGATACGCAAATTAAATAAGGGTATCGAAAATGTTTGCTTACTAAATAATATTCCGATTTAAAACCCGCGCTTATAAACTCGTTTTATTTCAGTGCTTTCTATTTACCCAAGTTTTAGTTTGAAATAAAAAAAAAAAAAGAGTTGGCAAATATTTCAAATACGTTGGAAAATTGACATTCCAGAGAACAGAAATATATTATTAATATAAAAATTTAGAGAGAACATTTTTTTATATTACTATAATTACGTGAGTAAATGTGAAGATATAACCAGATAAACTACCACATAAAACGGATAAGATACCTAACAGTGTGTACATACGGTAAAATAAATAAAAACCAAATTGCAAATAAATCATGAAAAATGTTTGAAGTGACGCAATCAATGACAACATCTCCTTTAGGACAATTTTGTCTCTATAAAATCCATGTGTTTGTCTCTACAATAAATCCATTTTGTAGTTATTTTTACCGTAATTTAATCATTTTACATACATAGATAATTTCTCTTGATTGTATTTTTAATTACTGAATATATTTGCTTAAAATGTATAACTTTTTCGAAAACATATTACATATTTATTATTGCCAGATTGGAAATTTAAAATGCATACAAATTTGCGCGAGTGAAATAAAATCGAACATTAAAATACGGGTCCTAAAACTGAACTTTATATTCAGTAGCGTTAAAATAACGTAAAGTATACCTTTTCAATCATTGTGAATATTCATTTAAATTTACATCGAATCTGTGTTTCAGAAAAACAGTGACATAAGCCAGACCCAGGAGCAGATGCGCATTTTGGAAAAGGCACGCTGCAATCATGGAAATATATTAGGAGCAAGTAAGAGCGATCGAATAATAATGTTTCGAATGTGATGCGAGCATGATTGTGTGTATATATTTCTTATTTGCTTCAGAGTGACGTGTGTATCATTTATAATCGTTTTGTTTGCGTACGCGTCTAATCTTTCGTTGTTATGTCACACGAATAAAATTGATTATTATATATGTGCGATTGACATCAGTTGACTCGCTGTTTTAATTAATGTAGAAAGATCAGAAACACTTTTCATCCTTGCTCTACTCGTGTATAATTTTTTTTTTTTCAAGAAATAATGTATTTATTATAATTTTTTTATAATCTCCTAAAAGTATCGCAATAATCGACTCAATCGAGAATTAACGATGGATCTCGGGCTAAATTAGGAAATATACATGTACGTGCATGCAAATTAAATATATACAAGGTGCATCTGAAAAAAAAAATGAAAGAGACGCGCGCGCTACGGCACACGTGCTGATGCATGGACCGATATCAACGCGCGCGCACGTGTCGCGATTCTCATTTTATGCTTCCGGGCTATGCGCGAGTAAACAAGACCCATAGAATGTTTCCGGAGCAATTAATGTCGCAATTAATTTCACATCACGATGCCGGTTTGTTCGAGCAGGTCATTGAAGCCAAATCTAGCCGCTCCTAATTACATCGGCAACACTCAACTACGAATTCATCAAACAAATTTTATTCAAATGTTCGCGTTTGTACGCAATAAAAAAAAAAAAACATTTGCAAACACACATTTACAGACACGTGTTACATCTTTCTGAAACAGAAAGAATCGGGAACACAAATAAAGCGTGTGTCATTTGTCGTGTAAGCAAGTCGACGATCAGTCACTTTGACGGCTGTAAGTTTCGTTGAAATTTCGGCTCGATTATGAGATTACCTTATTGCAGTTATCTTCGAACTTCCAACGCATATCCTATGCATACCGCGATATATGCCGAACGATTGCATCGGTGATTGCGCAGCGTCCGAGTATATAATACGCGACGACATATGTATAATGAGCGCCTGATAATACCCGAGATTGTTTCGAGGATATGTAGCGACGCAACCGTCAGCATATAGAATAGGCATACGCCATACATGGAAATACCCAAATGTAATTCCGCACGCATACGTCCGGGATTTAATGGACTCCTCGTTCCGTGTAGCACCCGTGTCACATCCTCCGCAACTAGATGAAAGACCGTTATGATCCGCCATCGTCGTGTGTGACGGAGAATCGGCGCGGCGCGGCGTCGAATTTCACACTTGGCTTTGAAACGTCGGCGTTGAACAATTCCGATAAGCGCGAATTGCGTCTGTTGCCGGCTTATGACAATAGCCGATTTCGCTCGACACCGCATGCCACGGCACATTTAATGATAATAACAAGCTGAATATAATCGGATCTTCGCGTATTGAGGTCCGATCGCACATCGAGGATCGAGTTTTGTGTGCCGCGCAATAATACGTGTGCTTTCGAAACTTGAAAATGACGCGAATCGATGCAACTGATATTTAGACACGAGCTTGTATGAAAAAATATTATTTTATATATAATATTTACATATAATATTTGGCACTCTCTCTGTAAAAAAAATAATACAATATCTAAATCAAGATATTGTGATCAAGTTACATAATAAATATTGCTCGCATAAAATATGTACCTCACGTGGCGATCACAGAATATTTTTTTTTTTTTTTGTAAATATAATCAGTTTTGTTTGCGTCGCGTAATTCATGATGTTATCTTCCGTCCAGATTGGTGCCCCGAGATTTGGGATGCGATACTATGTTGGAATTCGACGCCACCCAGGCAATTGGCCGTTCAGCATTGCCCGTCGTACATCGTGGGTTTCGACGCTCATGTACGTAACCTAATCTAATTTAATTAAATCAAACAATGAAATAAACAATGAAATAAGAAAAAAAACGAATAAAGTATTAAAAGTATTACGTGCGCGATAAAGAAAATCTGATTTTATTTTAATCATATTTTTTGAGTGCTACACAAAGAGAGGAAGATAGTTTATTTATTTTTTTTCTCACTTTTTTATGATATGTATTTCTGTGCACATATTCTTTTATATTAAAAAAAAAACTGTTTTTCTCTTTACGATTATATTAAATATGTCTCTTGCGTAATGAATCGACTAGATTTTTTTAAGCTTTTACGTCTGTAACGTGAACTCTTCTTAGAGCAGAACAAATAACGATGGAATAAGAATAATTGATATTGGCATTCATCTAAAACTGCCGAGAAACTCAAATAGATTAGTTCCACAATCTAATAACGCCGTCACGTCTGACGCAAGGCTTTTGCGCGAATCGATGATAAAATTTATCATCCAGATCAATTTGATTAAGAATTCTCCGCTACTTATTCGACCTAAACAATTGTTGCTAAGACAACTTATATGTACATTCTCTTCTATTTTTTTTTACACATGTGCGCATTGATTTTTCAACGCAACTTCGAATTCCATTTCTGTTTCAATCAAAACTTATTTATCATTGCGTGTCATCCGCTCTACAACTTTTGAAAACGCTTCTACTTACAACATCCTCGCGGCTACGGCAAATTGAAATCTCATCAAAGAAAACTCAATTCGAAATTAAATCGAAATAAGTTACATGAGATCTATACGTTCGCACTTCGCAAAAAATAAAAAAACGAGCAGTACAAACTAGCCCGGGTGCGATAATTCTTTGTTGCGAAACAATCACCGCGAAACAAATCGATCTGAAAGTTTTCCGGATAAAAAAGAGGAGAACATCTTTCAGGCATTTGCATCGAAGCAATGCATGTCGGACGGCCAGTGGTATTTCAATGTCGAAACTCAGAGTACGTGGAGCAATTACACCCAGTGCTACGGCGGACAAATGGTTACCATTCTGATGAATGTAACGAACGAGCAAGCGAACAACGGTACTCTCATTAAGGTAAAGGAAAATATCTCATAAGAGGGTAAAGTCGCGCGGCAAAGGTGGCGTCTAATAAATAATTACATTGCCTATCTAATTTGATTCGCCGATCGCGGGGGAAAGGAATCCGACGTTTCTCGTGTCTGAATGAACGGAGACGGGAAAGTCGAGGACGTCGGAGATGAGAAGATCGATCGGAATCACACGGTGACGTGACGTCTGTTGTTTTACCCGCGGGAAATGAGAAGCCATAAACGACGTTCTGGGAGAGGCACCCTCGCGCGCGCACCCAAGACGTCGTCGCCGCGGAGTTAGTTTCTCAGAGCCGGACGATAATGAACCGAGCGGGCGGGCAAATGAGCCAATAGCTACGTTCTAATAGTATTATCGAAGAGGACGGGAACGGAGAAAATACTGAAAAGAATTTTCCTCTCGAGACCTTTTTCCGCTTGATGTATTTTACGGCTGATTTTGTACTATTTTTATATACATGTTATTAATCGTGTGTTATTTTTTTTTTGTTTTCTATCATTTTCGCAGACATTTCTCCCGATCGTGAAGACCATTTCGAAACTCGGCTACGCGATCTCGCTGTTCACCCTCATCATCGCGTTTTGCATTTTGGCTACGATCAAGTAAGTATAAGCATAATCCTGACGCAAAATGAGCTGACGTCTGAAGCACGCTTTAATTTATTGCATTTATTTATCAATGCAATAATCACGCCTGATTGTAAAACTGACGATTCAACATTTCGACATTTCAACACGTTTAGAGCGTTTCAAAATATTTTACGCGGAAATTTTCGTATTCATTTTTATCTTTTAATACAATACTTTTATCTTTTTTAATACTTTTGACACATCTGTCATGTGTTAAAAACAACTAGTTGTGTTTACATCAAATGTACAAAAAAAAAAAAAAAAGAGAGAAACAAATTTCCCTGCAGTTTTACGGGAATAATCGCAAATCTCGTCGAGAGATTTCGAAATTTTTTTGACTGCGCATGATTGATTCAATGTCGAGCTTGTAATAACTCACGGCGTCGCAAATAAACACCCGCACTTCTCTAACTAAATGGAATTCGCGTTGCCACGTTCAAGTTTGTCTCCCATCGGACGTAGGAAGTTGCGGTGTCCGCGGAATGTGTTACACATGCATCTGTTCGCGTCGTTCGTGATGCGCGCCTTCACAGCGCTGCTGAAGGACGTGCTCTTCGTCTCCGGTATCGGGCCGGTTGATACTGTGATCAAAGACAACGACGAGGGTTACTGGTTGGTCAACGAGGAAGAGAGCAATTGGCACTGCAAAATGTTCATCAGTTTGTGGCAGTATTTCATTCTGGCGAACTACTCCTGGATCCTGATAGAGGGAATTTATCTGCACAATCTTGTCTTTTTTGCGCTCTTCACCGACGCCAATTCCAGCATTATCGGTTACGTCATTTCCGGATGGGGTGAGTGACCAATTAAGAGGTCGAAAATGTCTCTAAGAAATATTATACAACAATTTTTTTTTTAACTATATAGAAATATTAAGAATAAAATATATAAATAATTTGTTGTAAAACGTAATTATTGATTGTTTACTTTTATTATACTGTGAGTGTAACATAACATACATCTCATGAGAATTCATCTTGTTAAAGAGAGATAAAAGCTTATATACAATTTCCTTCTGATGTCATGCACATATACGTAAATAATATAATTTTCTTCTAGTGAAAAAAACTAGATTGAAATTCATTTATTAAATATGCATTTATTAAATATGCAAAGATCCTTCGCTTATCACGAATCAATTCAGTCTCAAGAGGGAATTGTGAGACGAGTGACAAAACGAGTTTATAACGCGATATGGGGATAAATCAACTTTTGTTAATAAACTTGAATTCAGTTTTTTTACTAGAAAAAAATTACATCGTACGTAACACGATGGGATTGGAAAAGAAATTCTTTATACGAATTCTTTATACGATAAGCTTCTACCTACTAACAAGATAAATTCTCACAAAGTACTGCTCCCAGTTGGACAAATTGAAAGTAGCAATCAACCTAAAGTGGTCAGAATCAGCAAATAGGAAGGGGACCGTGGTTTCTTCGTGGCGCATGGCGACTGGATCATATGCTCCTTTTATGACCTACAAAAAATTATTGAAGCTTGATTAAGATGTCCTATCTTACTTCACTTGACGTAACACATTCATTTGTTTTTACAAAATGTTTTTAGCGGCACCAAAATATGTGGACAATATATAACGTGTACAACCTCTTTGTTACATTTTGTTCTTTATCGAGACAAGTGAAAGAAAAAGAAAAAGAAAAAGAAAGAAAGAAAAAACCAAAAGAAATTTCAGAAAGATAAATTTTTCTTCTCTGCTCGTTAATATAACGGGAAAAACAGCTCGTACGTTACTTAATAAATCGCTCTGTTGTTCAAACATTTATATAAAATTTATTATATAAAAACACATATTGAATTAAATCAATTCGATATAAGGACGAAGCAATTTAGAACAATTTTTATCACTTACTTGCAATTAGAGAGTAAAATGAGGTATACGCATATTTTTTTGCGCGGATCACTCGGGAAGAAACCAACAATGAATAAGCGATGTCCTAGCACGTTTTTTTCCCGTATTAGGTCTTCCGGCTGTGTTTGTTCTGCCGTGGGTAATTACGAGGATTGTATTTGAAGATACGTATTGCTGGACAACAAACAACCAGCCTCTCTTGTTCCTCTTTATACGGATACCTACAATGCTCTCTATTTTGGTAAGAGAATCACACAATACTGAAAAATTCGTCGAGTCATTCGCGACAACAAATTAATTTTTATCGTTTCTTCTACGTGTCAGATAAATTTCGTGCTTTTTATCAACATTGTAAGGGTTCTGTTGATAAAACTCAAGTCAACCATGTCGGAGGAAACGGAAAGATACAAGTAAGCTTCAATAGTGATAATATACGCGGCAAGATATATTTTTCAACGTTTATTTGCATATATTTTTTAAATGTAATTTTTGATACATACAAAATATATCTTTTGTACAATGATTACATGTATGTGTTGTAATATATTTTGATTTTTAGACGATGGGCTAGAAGCACCTTGGTCTTGGTGCCGCTCTTCGGAGTTCATTACGCGTTCTTCATTGGGATGTCATATAGCATCGGCGTGAACGAAACTGTGGAGGTCGTATGGCTCTTCTGCGATCAGTTGTTCGCGTCTTTCCAGGTAACGCGATTTATAGCGCAGTAATCTACTTTACAGTACGTCAAACTGTTTTCAAGTTGTTACGTAAACGTTCAAAGCGAAAGATCCCGACAACTGTTTTATCATTTAATTATGTTTCATCGCTCACAGCTGTAAATTCGACAGTTCGCGAAAATCAATTAATCCGCAAAACTCTGAAGTTCTAAAATTAAATTACATATATATACATGTAACTTATAATTTGATGATTTAATCGTAAATTAAAGATGCAGTAAAAATTATTTAACATCTCTTTTGTAAATACTCTCCGGGGAGACGTTTAGCAACCATTAAAGTCTGAATATTTTCCGATACAGAAAAAGATTGTCCACACGCAAACATGTTTATTTAAAAGTAATTTTTTTATAATTTGCGTGTACATATTTTGCAAAAACCTTAAAATAAAATAAAATATAGAAAACAATTAAGGAATAAACTTATAAATATATTGAAACGATAGAGAAGTATTTGTTTTATTTGTACATTTTATATAAAGAAACGAGATCTGAGCTTTGAGAAATAAAATCGGAGAAACACGACTGTATTATCTCTTTGTTCCCGGAAGGGCTTCTTCGTGGCGGTGCTGTATTGCTTCTTGAACGGCGAGGTGAGGGCTGAGGTGTCGCGAACGCTTCGCAGTGGTAAGTGGAAGTGGATTCGCGGGATGCGATGGGATTCGAGACCGTCGACGCATTCAATCAGCATGTGCAGCTGCAACAACGTGTCGAAGCCCGGCGATAACCGGCGACCCTCGAGAAAGTCCAGATGGTGGAAGTCGCGCTGGAAGGCGCCCTCGTACTTTTTCCAGGATCGCGCCAATCACCGTCAGTCCACTCACTCGATGGCGAGTACACAAGGTGTCCTTTTAAGTCCTACGAAACATCGTGTTTCTTCCTGTGTGTGCTTTACGTCCTCTCGTCACCGTGCGCTTAATGTTTAATGTGGTCCCAACCTTTCAATAGGTAATTGAACGAAGGGTACTCTAAAACCCATCACCTTTATTCAATTTTCCGGAATTTTTTTCTCTTTCTCTCTCTCTCTTTCTCTCATGCATACGGAATATTTTCCGAAGGGATCTTTAAAATTTTTCGTACCTACATGTCAGCAAGGGAGTTTCGAGCATGCCAGCTGGGTTTATTTTAAGAATTTGCTGTTCTTAGGATGAAGTACATCCAATATAAAAGTCGAAGTAATACACGCGAGGTATACCTTGGTGTATACCTTATTCTTTTTCTTATATTTTTCGCTTTAAAAGCGTCGAAACAAAATTGTTTTCGTAGTTTCGTTGAACATAATATGTGGCTGAAAATTGGAATTTTTGTCAGAGAGAAAAGCTCTCTCTGCAAGCGTTGATTTATCGGATACGGAGAGCAAAGAAAATCTTTACTCGATTTCTCTTTCGCTAACGCAAATCTCTCCGTGATTCGAATTGCAGCGCGTACACATGACGCGCGAATCACATAATGAAATTTCGCAGATGTTGGAACGAGAGGAGGTAGTTTAGCGAGCAGCAGAGGCTATCTAGAGATCACCGGTAATGGACAGATGCACCCGACGACGCAAAATCAACACGCTCATCACACATCGCCGTTGTGCAGCAAATACACGGGTCAATCGCTGCTTTCCTTTTGCTCGAACGTGAGTGCCTTCATTACTCGAATATACTCTAATATTCGCGCGCCATGGGATTAGAAAATCCTGCCGTGTCGTATGTGTCCCGTAATTCCGATAATCCAATCGTCTATAAATTTTCTTCTTTTTCCTTTTCCTCACGCCCGCGCCAATGTATCTGTCGCACTCGATTTTGCACGCGGGCGAAAAACAAGAAAAAAAAAATAAACTAAACTCTAAGAAGTAATTTTATTGGAAACACATAACAAAACTCTTTTTTTTTTAATGAGAAATCTTTCTCGTGTAATTGGGTCAAATCAAATTTCGTGCTAAAAAATTTTGCCAAACTAATATTAAAGCAAGTATAAATTTTAGCACAATGCATAAACATATTTTTTGCATATATATAATTATTTAATATTATATCATACATCCACACATAGATACGCATTTATCTATATGTATAAACTTATGACACACACTAATATAATACATATAAATTTACAAATAATCTTAATATGGAGTTGATATAATTTAAATGAAAACGCACACAAGCGCATTTTTACTGTTTTCGGAAAGTTATGCGTAAAGAGCGATTTTCTTTTTCTCAGATGTCAGACGCATCGGGACCAAACGCCGATAGAATCCGCGAGCAGCATCGTTGGAGTGATTCCGAATGTTGTCATCTCGCATTGGAATTGCACAATTTGCAAGAGCATCCATGATAACGCCCAGATTTTCCACGCATGATGTAAACAAAGCATGTCTCTTTCTATGGTAAATGCGCGTTCGAGCGATAGCGTGTGCTATTATCCCTGTGAAGAAAAAAAATAGTGTGAAAACCAGAACAATTTGGTTTTAAAACGTAACTGAACTGAAAGAAAAAAGAATTGAAAAAAAAAAGAGTCTGTGTGCACAGTCTTTTTTTTATTCTTTTTTCTTTTTTATCACTTTATGATATAATTCATTTAAACAGAAAATTGAGTCAGAGTTAATCCTTCGTTTATTATTTTTAAGGATCTCATGTTATTGTTTACACGTTACCCGGTTGTTGAAGATCGTTTTGTATAAATGTACATTAAAATAACAATATGTACAGTCGCTGTTTGATATTTTTATAATTTTAGGAATTTGTTGGAAAAAGTACTGAAAAATATACAATGTATATATTATATACATATATAGTAAAACAAATCTCATCGATAGATCTCGACGTTGCGAAATACGCTTTGCAGCCCTATTGACACACGAAGCTGTCAGATATATCAATGTTACAAAAAATGTTAAATGTCCGTCATGATTTCTATATACATGAGAATAAATTGGATGAAAGCGTGCATTTTATTAAATGTTGACATACATCTCTCTTCTTGGATATATAATATCCTACATCGTGCAAAAATCTGTCATCAGTTTGTCTCTTATTTGTAATTTTAATTAAGTAGAACAACATAAATAGACTCAGAAACAGTTTTTTAGACAGATATTTGTTTCGTTTAACTTTACTATATAAAAAAAATATTGTCTTGCAAAAAAACAAATAAAACATTTTTTTCGTTCATTTCGTTTAAAACTATCGAAGTATTAACAATAATTAGTTTAGTACTTTATTTTTTTAAGTACAAGCGATAGTAGCAAAATACCTTAAGATGATAATAATATCAATGGAAAGCTTATCATCAATCTACTAGACTCACAGCTAATAGTCACGAACTTGATTTACAATTAGGTAACTACTGATTCTCAATTTCTTTTCGTTCATTCTGCGTTTTTTATTGTTTTCCTTACTTATATCACAGTACTGTAAAACGTTCCTACTAAAGAAAATCTATTTTCTAAAGTTACTACGTAAAAAAATGATAGTGTGAAGCTATTCGACATATAAGTGTTTGAACCTTTCGTGAAGAAGACATAGTCTTACATTATCGTGAAAAGTCAATTGTAAAACAAAGATTTATCAGAGAAATACAAATTATTTGTCAAAGCTTTGTATGTGTATGTAAATATATGTAATTATAATACGCGCGTGTGTATGTGTGCACATTAGAGAGATTAACGTACTGTAACATGTGTATAAAAAAAAAACTTACAGAAAAAAAATAAAATGTAAGAAAAACTTATATTAAAGTAAAAACAATATAATAAATCTTTTATTATACTCATCGTGTTTATTTAGATCGTACAAACCCAAGGAATCTTTTCTACATCAAATCAAATAACTTCTTCCATATTTTTTAAACATCACATTTATTATGTTGTCAAAACTAAACTATTTTACATATATACACAATGCTCATTATGCATACACACATAAATATATATATATTTGTTATATAATATATATTAATGTGCTGTATGCATACGTGTTATGCATAAAACCTTTTGCAATACTGACACAAAAATCATTTGTGACAGGAATGTCGCGGCACTTATAATATTCCTTTGATCGGCAACGACGAAAACCAAGAAGGTGAATCATCCTTTAACTGGTCATATTTTAACTTATTTACAACAATACTTGTTACAATCTTGTCTACATCATGTGTCTGTCCATAGTAATCGACAAATAAGCCTTCTGGATCTATCAAGTATATGATAATAGTATGGTCAACCTGAACAAAAAATACAAATTAGTGCGAATTTAATTGCATACATCACTCTCTACAATGTAGGTAGTAGGTTAAAATAATGTACTAACAATATAATCCTCATCTTGATCTTTTGGACCATTACTGTAATAAACTCTGTAAGCTTTGCACGCTTTTGCAACTTGGTCATTGTTGCCTGTGAGGCCAATGATTTTATCAGAGAATTCTTTAAGATATTTATCAACAATAGCAGGTGTATCTCTCTCCGGATCTACTGATATGAAGATTGGCTGTACTTTTAGATCATGCTCTTTTTCTGTAAATAAAAATAGGTAATAAAGTAGTAACAAAGCTGTCATTGAACTATCTTTCAATTAGCACTCTATAAATTAATAATTTAATTTC
Source organism: Pseudomyrmex cubaensis (assembly GCA_014825685.1). Lineage (NCBI taxonomy): Eukaryota > Metazoa > Arthropoda > Insecta > Hymenoptera > Formicidae > Pseudomyrmex > Pseudomyrmex cubaensis. The sequence goes on along the minus strand of QVOA01003866.1, from coordinate 13,485 downwards.
AACTTACCAAGTGTATCTACCACTTTTACCATTTTTTCAATTTCATCTGGACAAACATCTGGACAATGCGTAAATCCAAAATATATCAGCACCCACTTGCCTAAAAAGTCATCAGATTTCACTGTTTTTCCTTGCGTATCCACTAATTCAAACTTTCCTCCAATCTTAGCTTTGCCTAATTGTCGTCTTCTCTCTTTTGCAACCATCTTATCTTTTTCATTCTTTAAAAAATTTATATACAGCAAGATACCAGCACCAACTACACTTGAAATTGTCAAACTTTTCCAAGTAATGGGTGATTTTTTTTTAATTTTTGGAGGTATTTTTGGCAAGTTAGATTCTTGCCAAAGTTGTTTTGTTGTGCTTATGTTTCTATACTGAATAAAAGATAAAATTCATTAATTAGATTCACATAAAGCTTTATTAATTATTTAAATATTTATTATCGGGAGAAATACCTTTTTTAGAATATTGGCAGGACTCCGATTTAACGGAGATACAAGAGACCTTAATATTAACGTCGACATGTTTTGTCTTGATAGAAAAATTTAATCTTATTTTATTTTTCTAGTTTAAATTTCTTTAGCACATCTACAAACAATATTTTATGCAATATTTTATGCAAAATAAACACAATCTTTGTCCACTTTGTCTCAAGTTTGTTCGGCCGGCAAACATAGGTTAGAATATAGATTAGATAGGTTAGATCCAGATAAATTTACGGTAACTAAAGATAACAGATAACTCTATGATATATAACTAGAAATACCTCTAATTGGTAAGATACTTTTAGATATAGAGGAATAAACCAATCACAGGCAGTAATCACAAAGCAATGTTTCATAAATTATAAAAATAAATATAAAGAAAAACAATATAATTAAATAATTTGGATTCAATTCTCAGGAGCTCTTGAACAAAGAATTTTATTCCAAACATGTTATACAAAGTGTATCATTAAAAAAATTGCATAAATAATGTCTGCCAGCTGATGACAAGATTTATGTCAAGCTCACACAAATGTTTCATTAGTGGATGGACGAATGTCTACTCATTGTTTTTCTTCCATCAATTAATCACCTACTTGATGTTCCAATCAGTCATTACAACATCAACAAAACTGGATTCAAATGTTAAAAAAAAGATGAGATTTGAGGATTTGTTAAAAGAAACAGTGTTCTCACATATTGATGCATACAACATTTCAACCTGAAGTTTCTTTATTTTGCTTTTGTTGTATCATCTCGCGAATTTCATTTTCACTCTCCTTTAAACTTCGTTGTAAATACATTTTGTTGTTCTCTAACGTTTTGATTTTCTCATCGCGTGTTTTTACTACATTTTCCAAGTCGTTCTTCATATCGTTTATATCCTCTGCAACGAACATTCGACCGACAGATTTGTGTACTCTTGTCTTTTCTGGAAGGCAGCTGATTTCCTTCACAGTGAGTTCCGACCAGTGTTTTATACGTCTCAACTTTTCTATTTCTATATCAGCCAATTTCAATTTCTGCTTAGTGTCCCTCATTTTCTCTTGCAACTTGGTAAAAGCTTGTTTTAATTCCTCATCAACTTTTGACATTGTTAAACTTATATGAGATATCCTCTTCTGTAAATGAGAGACAATAGAAAACTTATTAGGCACAATATTTACAAAAACTATTGAATGTGATATAAAAAATATTATATGAAATATTATATAGTTGGTTAATAATTATGTTTCCACAATCATACTCACAAGGCGTTGAAATTATATAATGAAGCTGTGTAGTTGTAAAATGAAGGAATAAAATCGAATAAAATCCAGATTGAGAGAAAACTTGTTTGCGTTATAGATCCTCCGTCCTTCGATCTAACCTCAAACCGGAAAGACAGGATCCAAGTCACGCTACAAATGCTATCAACACTATTCTTTTTCCTATGCGAAATACAGACACACATATAAACATATGTACATATGTCATTTCATAAGAATCTCTTTTATGTAAACTTGATATAAAAGGTTTGTGCAACACAAAGTACTTAATATCTATTTATTAACAACTGATATCAATTTTGTTATAACACCATCATATTGTAAAATAATTCAGGTGATTTAACACAGAAAGAAGATTAAAATAAAGAAAAGATTGTTTTCCTCTTCTCGATTATAAACAATGGCATCTCCACAAACATCGTTGGGAAATCAAACGTCCTCGTGGGAACCGCATCGAATTACTCATTTGAAGCCCTCGTTAGATAGCCACGAAATAGCTCTTGCCAATTGCGATGTATGGCACAAATTTATCGTCTTCGACGGTGCTCTATATCGGGGAAACGAGGTTTTACGTGCCGTCGTATCTGCCTGCGAGCCGGCGATTATTGTGCCGGTCATGTATACCGTCGAGAGTAAGAATAAAAGCACGTTTCTAGCGAGATGCAAGAAGGATGTCATAGAAAATTTAGTGAAGCAGGGATTGTGCGTAACGGTGCAAGGTCAGGAGTTATACATGGACATTGTATTGGGATTTCTCGGCATCCAGGAGTTGCAAATGAATATAAACAAAGTTATAGCCCAAGCTTTGTTCACCAGATATGAACCGGTAAAGAAGATATTCAATCTGGACGATTTTGAAAATGAAAAAGCGCTGGGTTCGATATTCTGTCCCATTCATATACCAAGGATTTTTGAGCTGGTCTTGCATTGCAGCAGAATGGGAATTTTTGGTGTGAAATGCGAGTCCCAGCAGTCGCGTTTACCCGTTCGTGAATTGAGCCTGAAGTACAATAAACTCACAGCCATTATATTGTTCGAGAAGTTCTTCAGTTATCATTTGACCAAACTAGATCTGAGACACAATCAGATCTTGGATGTGGAATATTTGTGTTATTTTTGCGAATTTAAAATAAGCGAACTTTGGTTGGATGGGAATCCGTTGTGCACCAAGTACGCCACTTCCCAAGAGTACATACAAGCTGTGAAGAATGTCTTTCCATACTTGCAGAAACTAGATGGGATTGTCATAGGAATGGAGAAGAAATTCGTGCCAAGCATATATAGCAATTATCTTGGCAATGGCTTAAAGATTCCTTTGATCAAACAATTCATTAAGCATTTTTTTACATTGTATGATCAAGAAGACAGAATAGTCATGAACGGTCTGTATGATAGAAATGCACTGTATTCCATGACATTAGGCACAACTGCAACAAATGTGCATAAAGACATAGTCAAATCATTCCCTATAAATAGAAATCTACTAAAATTTGTCGATTATGCCAAGTGTCATGAATCATTATTTTGGGGACCTGAAAAGATAATCAGTGCCCTTCAACATCAGCCACCAACAATACACAATTGCAAGACATTTCATATTGACTTGTTACACGAAGACGATAATTATGTAGCCATTTCTGTGCAAGGAATATTTTTGTATCGGTTGTCATTCTGTCTGCCCATGTTCTTCAACAGAACTTTCATTATTACACGAAAAGAAGACAACGAGTACTGCATCATCAATGACCAATATCATATCGATAGTATACCTTCCAATATGATTAACGAAGTAAAACCTGAACCAAAATCGATACCGAAGTTCGTACCAACGGTACTCAGTGTGTCGGAAAAGGAACAGTTGCTTAGATTTTTACGTGAACTCACCACAATGAACATCCGATACTGTTACAAGTATCTTGACGGAGCAGAATGGGACATAAGACAAGCAATCACTACATTTATGAAAAACTATTCCGTCAATGACGTTCCTTCCGAAGCTTTTCAATAAGTTTATGTAATCACAAACTTTGTATACTTTTACTATTTTTATAAGTACATGGCTATGAGAAATTTGCAAAGAAACTTTATATTTATTTATACTCAAATATTCCTTTATTGCAGTCTTAAGAGAGAGAGGAATAAAAATAACACATCTCTGTTTTCCGTTTAATAGTTCAAATAGTAAAAAAATTTACGTCTAATATTTACAAGATAGATTAAATATGTCTTTCGTATTTAGCAACCTTGTTGCATATTTAACAGCGCAATAGTTTTGTTGATAAAAGGTAACGTGTTGACGTTCGAATTCACCCCCAATTCAAACACTTTCTGCATCAGCGGTAAAGCGTGTTCTGCAATATAAAAATGTTTTAAATTATACATCAAACCACAAAGTTTGTAAATTTTCAAAGTCAACTGAATTTACCTTGCATACACATGACTATATCCGGCAGTTTCTCCAAAGCTGACATGAGGACATCTGCTCTTTGACTATCCAAGCACTTTTGAAACGCGGACAGTATGTTTGCGTGTGACGTCGGACGATGCTTCAATGCTCTAGCGAGCAGATTGTGAGCCAGAGTTCTGATGTTATTTTGTGGTGACATAAGCAGTTCCGATATATTGTCCGTTATGGACTCCAAGACTGAAGGTTTTCGCGACGACACATGGTCGATTTCCTGAAGCGCATTGAACACATCTGTGTAGAGAATAAAGAAAGATTTATATAGAATTTGTGTCCATTATACGCCATTAGAATATTTACGATATCAAAGATTTAAGAAAGAAGAGATTTAGAGAAAAAATTTTCTTTATATATTTTTTATATAATATGTAATTTACGAGGGAGAACATGTTTAATATAAAGTTATTTTTTTGTACCTTCTCCGTGCAATTTTGCGAGCGTAGTCAACAGCGACTGCCAGTGTTGCGGAATAGGCTCTGAAGGCTGTGGCGTGGGAGCTACAGCTATCGGCATATCGTCCACGTCTTCTCCCTCTCTCGGTATCGGTATTCCCGACACAAGTGCTCTCAAAGCGACTAAGTTGGGATAATTTAGCTGCAACTCACTACATATACGCGCGTGTATGTAAATTCATATAAAATTACATAAATCAACATGTACGATTAACAAAAAGCAACTCACTGAAGAACTTGCGCATGTTTCTGTAAATATTTCATTGCTCGCTGTGGATCGTGTGAAATGTACGATTGTAGCAGCGAGACGAATCTGTTCAGCAACGGAACAAGATCTTTTACGTATCCGTAATTCTGGAAACACACAACATCACATAGTCTTTATGTGAATATATCGCAAAAATATACAATATATTAGAAAGAACATGTGAGAGTTGTAATACCTGAAAACATTGGAAATAATTTTCCAAAGTGTTCTCCAATGGAGTCTCGTGCTCCTTGTTGAATAAGTGCGGCTGCAGCAGTTCCAACAGTCCCATAACTTGATTGAAGAGATTCAAATGATGACCGGATCTGAAATGAATAAAGTCAAGGTAACACCTTCCCATCAAGGAAGACGCCAACATCGGCAACTGTCGCAGCACGAGCGTAGGATGCACTGCGGCCATTTTTCTCGCGCAGAGTTCAAATTCTTGAGACTTGGAATTCCAAGATTTTTGTCGTGGAGTCGCCGCGAGAGCGGTCAACAAACAATGGCTCATGCAGTCGAGTACCGAGCCTGTCCAATCGGTTATCTTGGCCCCGCTAACGAACTTTTTCGATTGGAAAGTGTCGAGATAGCAAATGACTTTCGGAATTTTCATGTACATATGCAGCAAGAATTGATGAGCCATGTTCGCAGAGTCTATGCTGCAAATTAAATAAGATTGTTTACCATTAATTAAAGTGATAAACGATATAAAAATCTGTGATGTAAAATGTATGCGATTGTGTATAAAGTTCGTACTCAGTTTTATCCATCATACGTTCCGCCAAGTAATTGACTATATTGGAAATTCGTTCGTCTTCAGTAGATATACAATGCAATAGCAGATCGAGTCTTATGTCCATCCTTGCGAGAGCGGCGTTTCTATTTTGCATAACACATGTAACAACAGCTTCGGATACTATGTATGCTACCAGATTAAGAAGCTGCTGTTCTTCCAATAGTAAAATGTTTTCAGGAACATAATGCTTCGGCGTAAATTTATCCCGACCTTGCCACAACTTAGGATTACACGTCAGAGCCCATAAGAAATCCAAAACCGCAGTTGGATCATACCTGCACAAACATGTATAAAAATTGTTATTTATCAATTTGAGACAAAAAAAGTTATCCTCGCTAAAAAATTATATTTTATATGCAAATAAAATATGATAAAACGCAAGAAATGGAGTGTTCATTTTCGCTTTACTTACTCGTTATCGCACTTATCCAATAAGTGTCTGACACATTTGTACAAAGTAGCCCAGCTCGCGCTATGCGTTAGCAGTGTCAGCAAGTAAGGTCTGCAAGAATGTGAACTTGCGACGCTCTTGTCGATATTGATGTGAACCTTGACTTTTCCAAACAGAAGTTTCATTTGAAGACTGGGACAGGTGCCGATTAACTCGGGTTCCACAGAAGCCAGCCAATCAATCAACAAACCCATGCGAGGTTTCAACGTACTTTCGTTGCTGTCGCTGAGCAATAATTTTGCCATAGCTTCGACGAGATCGTCGTTTTTCTGTTCTTTCAAGCATAAGTCTAACAATTTCCTGCCCACTCCTTCTAGATTCACGGGATCTGTGTTTTCTAATATTGAACCCGGACTTTCGCCACGATTCATTAACATCGACAATTCTGCGCGTTGTGGAGTCTTGGTAAGTTGCACGTTAGCGAAATCCCGCAGAATCGACAATATTGGCGCTTTGACATCGCCTATCAGAGAGATCAGATTCAGACACATGTTACGCGCCAGGTCAACCACATGTTTCGACGTCGATGGTCTTTTAAGTGGCAATAATATCACACGCATCAACGTGCACGAGTATTGAGGCATGTGCACGAGCGAGGCGAGAAATTGCTTGACTTGCATAGAGCTTAGAACGCTGCATATGTGTTGGATCGCCACCACGGCTGCGCCGCTTTCCTTCGTGCTTGATTTCTGTAGATCCTTGGCCAGAGTTTTGTGTAAACGTCGATAAGCGTCTAGCTTCTGATTCATCGGGATGTTCTCGATGAATAGTCGGTTTATCAAATGCGGTACGTCTGTTTTGATGGAGCATTGTATAACGGATTGCTTTTGTACCGTGGCGCTGGCCGGTAATGGCTGATGCAACTTGTTGATCGATACGACATTCTCGTCTGGCAACTGTGGTTCCATCAGCTGTAACACTTGCACAAATACCAATCCGCCTGTGGCGCCTCTTCGGTGTTGCACTTCGACCAATTGGGCCATGTACGTTTTGTCAAGCACAGCCTCACCAACAGAACTGGGATCAATCTGGACACCCGCGTCGAGAGTGTGCAGTAGTTTGCTCATTGACGATACAGGTATGCCGAAGCTTTGTATAAAAAGAACTAACTGTTGCGGCTCGAGATCCTTCAAAGCAGCGTCGACAAGTCGTGGAACATTACTCCTGATCATTCGTAGTTTGAGCCAATCGGGTATAAGTAATGCTTCCTCACTCGTATCCACTAAGAAGGCTTTTGGCTGTTCCGTCAGTGGAAACCATGTTTCCAACAAGGTATTGAACAACTCATCATCGTCGCTTGTGTCATACGTCAGTAGTATAATCATAGCATGCACTACTAAGATATGCATAGTACACTCCACGCCGGAACTCCATTGTACTAAAATTTGGTCCTGGCTCTCGGACCATGGATAACTCTCTCCACGAGGCAATCGCGCTTTCGCGAGGTAGTTGCAAAAGATTGCCATGAAATTATGCAGCGTTTGCTTAGCTTGTGGATTATCGCTCTCAGGTTGCGGCAAGATAGCCACAATAATAGTGGAACGCTCGACAACTAATTGAGAAATCTCATTGGCCAAATCAGTCAAATCATGCAAATCATCATCGGCAGTATGCGCAGCCAAATACGCAATGTAAGTGTGCACGAGATCGGGACTATTCTCGACTTGACACGCGCCACGCAACGCGGTAGAAACTAACGAGCGTATTGATAAGAAATGAGGTATAGACGGCAGTTTACGTAGAAGCCACGTTTCCCTGAAAAAAAAAAAAAAATTACAATATTACAGTCATATAACTTTTCCAATGTTTATTCAAGCATAAATTTACTTCTCGCATTCCACTTCCATGTCTGTGGTCTCATCTTCGAGTGGTATCGAATCCAGAACCATTTTCAATCCAGTAATTGCTTGAACGCGACTATTGCTCTGCTGGCTGCTCAATCGTCTCAGGAAGTATTCTAAGACTTCATAAGCATGCTGTTGATCTTGATTCGGATCAGTTAAAAGAGTTTGAAGATGAGCCAGTAGCTGCTGCTGCCTGGGCTGTTTCTCGACTGTCTGCGGATTAGTCGAGAGGAGATATTCGCAGAGACACTGCACCGGTAGCTGGCTCAGAGAACCTTCGCTATTTTGCACCAGATCCGCCAACCAAGGCATGCTCTGCGATGAGCTCTGCTGTTGTCTTTGAATAATATCCAACAGAAAATCCGGTTTACGTGATCGACAGAGTAAATGACCAAGTCGGTGAGATGTATTCAAATTTTTTATCTCTTCAAGTACGGCCGGCGGCGGTCTTCTGGCAATTCCTTGTGGATCCATGGTAATCACGTGCGACAACAAGAAACTATTTTGTTCGGACAGTTGGATTCTAGATGATGCCGCGGCCAAGTGGGATTCGTATTCCAATATTTCTTGCTTTTCAATACTTTCAATTTGCAATTCTTTCGCGCGCTCTTGCTCCGCTATCTCCGGCAAGGCCATTGTCGGTGGTGGATACGAAAAATGACTACAAAATTCGAAGGTTTTGTTGATAACTCAAACGTTAAAGCTAACAATTACAGCTGTCGAACGTTATAGCTAACTTCAAATACTTTTGATATAAAAAAAAATGTGTCTGTGATAGCGATTTTCAATAATAATTTCTTCAACTTACTTTGTGATACACATTTCCATCAAAGTTCTCAGTATAGGATATCGTTTCCATGCTAATGAACCAATTGTAGATGGATTATGAGCGGCCAGAACTAATAACATTATCCATCCTTTCCAGTAAAGATTAGCTATTGCCAATCTTGGAGCCATATATCTACAAAACATACGCACGTGTGACGTACAGCCGTAAAAAAAGTGATACCCAGCACTTACCCAGGAGGTAGATTTATTTTTCCCAGTGGACGATAAATGCTGAGATCAAAAATATAATCGACTATATCTGTTTTGTCAACTTGTAACATCGGAACGCTCTCCGTTGAATTAGCCGCTGCACGCTGAATCAATTTATCGGTCAAATCCAGCGCTTCCGAAGCGGTAATATCAGTATCCTGTGAATAAGGAGAAAATCGTTTTTATAAAAATAGTTTTGCACGAATTTAAATATCTTACCTTTGAGTTTATACCCATCAGCAACAGTCTCAATAATGTGCTTTGCAACAGAGGTACGTCGGATACCAATCGTATGTAAAATAATCTGTCTGATTCCGGCGGCCAATTATCCAGTTTGTAATAATTCTCGGGCGGTTCCAAAAACAAGACCTTGCGCATCGCGTGCAATAACACCTCGTTTCGTCCGATACTGTCCATCTGCTGTGCCGAACGATTTCGTCCGATGCTGTACATCTGCTGCGCCGAACTCTGCAGCCACATCACCGCCTCGTATTGTATCGCGCCCACAAGAGTTTGAAACTGGGTTAGCACAGCTACGTCTTTTTTGTCCGCTCGTTGCGACAACGTCGCTGCTTCCTTGACTTGCGGACTTATACCCAAGAGCATGCACAGACACAAGAGGTCCACTACCGACATAAACATACGTTCCTTAAACTCGAAATTTATCAACTTTTGAGTCAGGTCCGAATTATCGGCCATCAACATTCGAGCGAATACTATTAGATTGATGTCGTTGCGACAGACGCGTACGATTTCACGAAGCAGCGCGCGCAACGGTCTCAGATAATCGTCGTTTTTCATCAGTAATTCCTGAAAGATCTCCGCGAGCAATTTTGCTGCTCGTTCCGGCAAAGTTTGGAACATTACGCTCAGCATGAGCATATTGTTTGGATTGCGCGTATTTGACAATTCGTTGTAAATCGTATGTTTCAATATGGTAGCCAGATTCTCCGGATGTAGACCGATCAATTCCTTGACACCGTTCAGATACAAATTGACTACTGCTTTCGGTTTCAATCTCATCTTCACCAATTGGCTTATCACATCGACGTCTCTCTGAGTATGAGACGTGCAGTTGTAGCAAACGTATAAAAGAAGTTCCTGAGCCGGTCTCATTAGTTTGGGATTGTGCAGCCACACCTCGAGCCTCGGCACCGCGATATATCTGACTTCAACGAAACCACACGCTGAAGAAAGCAGCTTTAAAAAATTCCTCGTTGGATGTATGGTCTCAGCCTGACGTCTGTTCAATTGCTCCTTCACGGCTTCTAACACTATTGATTCTATGTTTTCTATGCAATGTGCGTATCGTGGACCAACTGGAAACTCGATCTTTTCTTTATCTCCAGACAGTGACGTTGCTGATGTCGTAGGATCTTCGTCATCTACTGTAGACGGACTGTGACAGTCGCGCTGCATTAGCACTGGAAATTCTGGTTGCAACACAGTTTTAGGAGGATGCCGTGTGTTAAAACCGGTCAAGATATTGTCGACAAAACCCTTGCATTCCTCGTGATCGACCCACACGCGCTCACCAAGAGCATCCTCAACATACAGCTGTAGAAATAAAACATTTAGTCATTGAAACTGTAAACAAAAAATCACGCAGCAAGCAATATGAACAATTTTTTATGTATAACCTTCACAAATATTTCCGGCCAGTTCTTTTTATCGTGAAATCCTTTCATTAAAAGATTAGCCGCGAGTACTGGAACCAATGGATTCCCCTTACTCTTGTAACTATAAGCTTGATCCCTCTTTAAGAGAGACGACAGTGCGTGTAATATACAGTCATTTGAGAAAATCGATGGGCGGATTTTCGCTAAATATAACAAGCCCATGTAAATTAACATATCAGGTTTCCATTTTTGATTCTTCAGCGTCTTAACTGCGCCACATATTATCCCAATAACTTTGTCAGCTTCATCGTTATCATTAGCCTCAAGTACCATAGGTACAAAGTCTGCAGGATCAGTGTCTATAGCTAGAACTTCCCATGTTTCTGCACTGGAAGAAGGTTGTCGCTGATAGGAACCAATACCATGACCCAACTTGGGCTTTTTTTGTGGAATATATGAAAAAGACTGAAGTGACCCAGAAGGTGATTCTTTTTTCCTATCACCTATAATCAAAACAGTGCATGACAGTAAAGAATAATTGCCACAATTAATTATTGTGAAACAACAGTCAGAAATAAGCAAAAGCCTCTTACCAGAAGTCATAGAACTACCACTTGGCTTGATGACACCTGGTCTGGTTTTAGAATCAGAGCTTTCATTTCTTGAACTCTTTGATCCCAGTGCAAATAAATCGGAAGGATGTTGGGCAATTTTACCTTTAACTCCTCTACCAACTCCTGGTTTGTTACGATCCATGATTCTTTTCTATCTTGTGAGAGAAGCTGTAATAAAAAATACAAAACAATGTAAATCTAAAAGGATTTTATGTTAACAACATGCTTTCAGTTTTTAAAGAATCAGAATTATCCGTTCATAGATATCAAATTAAATTCCATCAAAAATATACAAAACCATAGATTTTCTAACCTATATTATCTCTTTGTTATTTATTTTATGTAATGTATTAAGAACTACTTTATTAAAATTAATATTTGTATTTGCATGGTTAAAAAACAAGGTTAATCAATACGTTTAACAAACTCTACAAACAATTGTCATACAATTCACCAATTCACATTACATATGCAGTCGTACATATAAACATCACAATTACAACACGTGCGACACGTCAATGTCAGCACACTATGCACAGTGATAACGATGTAGTTAAAAGCAGTGATACATGAAAAGTTTTATTTATAAAATTTTATTTAAATCATTTATTCACTTTATCAAGTACAATAGCGAAGAATAATAAAAAGTGTATGAGTATTACTTAGTAAAATAAACAAACTATTTTTAATAAAATTACTTGGTTCATTTTTCTACCATGAAGTACGTTAAAACTTTTGCACTTATCCAACGCTTTCATCTTATAATGTGCAATTTCTAATATATCTTTAATATCGCAAATTTTACAATTGTTTTATCGATAAAAAATGTGAGTTTGCACGTGCAAAAAAGTTATCAGATGAATCGTCGATAAAATATATAATCAAATTTTAATAAATAATATGCGTGCTAAGAAAAACACAGACTATATAAAAAGATATCTGAAAATTGTAAAAGATATTGTTTAATACCGTTTTTTTAGACAATGTATGACGTCTCCCACAAATGGCACAAATAAATATTTTGGTAGGCAGTTTAAAATGGTTAGAGGGCGATGATAGTGCCACCACTTGCGCATGATCAGCTGCACGAACAGCTGCATCAATACTAAAAGGAGCAGAGAGAGAGAGGGTTGCGCTAATGTAAATGTACAGTGATACTGTTACTAAACTCTGTTGATTTTCGTACAAGATATGTCAACGATGGTGAGTACTGTCATGCAAAACAAATCGGCGACTTTTGCTTCTGTTAAATTTTCGAGCTTTGTCAAGAAAGTGACATTCTCACACAACATTCCGATCAATTTTCCGAAGATTAGAACGCGTTCATCACGTAAAACACATATATAATTTTTTTTACTGATGTCTATCCTTTTGCATCAATACTGTTTTGTTGAAGCTTTTTCTGTGCGTGTCGTGAATAAAATACGAGATAGCGTATTTTTGTTTGCTTCAGCGGATGAAAGCAGTGAGGTGTCCTACAGATGAGCTCAGTCTATCCAACTGTGCTATTATTAATGCTGACGATTTCCCCGACGATGTCAGGTAAGTTTATTATTATTGCATTCTAACGATTTTCTTCTCTATATTGGATTACATGAGTTTTTTTTGCGCGCGTTTGCACTTCAAAAATTACATTAAAACCAATAAAAGCCAACGGATTTAATAGTGTGTAATTACATATTCTTTTTTTTTATTATTTATAATTTTATATATATATATATATTTTAACCATGTATTAACACATTTGTTAAAGACAAATAAAAGTATAAAAAAATAAAGGTACATGCACCCGCATATATATATCCTTGTGTATGTGTGTGTGTGATTCATACATAAAGTATGTTATCTATGAAGTTCGACCTAACATTTTGATCCAACTTCTAACATGGAATGTCCATGTACCATTGTTTTGGAAGCTGACTTCCTGCAGAAAAAAACGTATGTTAAGAATATAAATATCTTAACTGTTATATATTGTTATTTGTTACAGACACATTGAAGTAACCACAGCACCAAATTATCATTTTGTGTTTACTGTGAAAACACATCATGAAATTCCACGTGGTACGGTTGGTTTTAGCTTGCCCCAGCGAAAATGGGCAACATTGTCTCTTAATCAAGAAATTGAAGTTCGACCTTATCATTTTGATCCAACTTCTAATACAGAATGTCTATGTAACATTGTTTTGGAAGCTGACTTC